>JANHFX010020377.1:79589-92360 GCA_027560015.1 Chloroceryle amazona | reverse complement strand
TCTCTCCTGGTGGAGAAAGAAGGCAGCTGGTATCCAGTCATTTCTACTGAAAAGTCCTATTCTTCAGAGAAGTCAGAGGGGTCTTCCTCAGTGCCCTTGGGTGAGGGGATCCGAGAATGCTGGGATTTTAAACCAGTAAGCGAAAGGGAAGAGGCAGCACAATACTGGGGTGTATATAGTCTCTATACATTTCACTGGAGGAGAAGCTACTCGATACTAGGATAAACTCTTGCAGTTTCACCCTCCAGCTCCTGCCTATTGCTAGCCAGTTCCTGTGCTGCAGTAACCCCTGGCTTTGGCTGTAAGGAGGGAGCACCCAGGAACTCTTCCCCAAGTCAAGGGAAGCAAAGCCATGGAGTTTTCACCCAGCACTGGTGCCTGGATGGAAAACGCTGAGCTGGATGTGAGCAGGCAGGACAGGAGCCCTTGGCACCCAGCCAGAGGGTGCACGAGTGGGTTTCTCTTGCTGACCGCAGCACTGGGACCTTAGACAGCGATACCACCAGTGCAGTCCCTGAGATGTGGTCCTTCTGAGAATGTGGAAACTGGATCCCAAGCTCCCTGAAAGGGTGTCTTTATTAATGTCCTGGAGATAACATCTGACAAAAGACCTTTCCCATGTGTCTGCTGCTCCCTGTGAATAAAACCTGCTCCTGTTACCCACCTGAATGGGACAAGGAGGCTTTTTCTGCTCAGTCCCTGCCTGGTCTCCCACCCTGTGCACCTGTCCTGAACGCTTAGTGTTTCTCGCCAAGACTGCCTGGTTGGTGATGAGTTGGCATTTGTGTTACCACGAGTTAACTCAGTCTCCCCTTGCTTCCCCAGCTGCCTGCAGCACATGAACCATCTTAGTTCATCCAGATGGAAGTTGGGCTTTAAATAAGAAGCTAAGCTGTAATAAAATATATAATTACTGCAGATCTCTTCATGGATGGGATGATAACTTGCAAAGGGAGGAGTTTCTCTTCTTAAATAGGAGCTTTATGTTAGCAGCACAGAAAAGGAATTGCCTATCTATTCTGCTTGGGTCCTCTTTGTATCTAGCAGGGAGCCATCCCTGTCACAGTCGAGAAGAAGTAACTTCAAAAACTGAACTAACAATTGCACCTGCAAGTTGCTTCTTAAGGAAAGAAAACTTATGTGTCGTGTATTTTTGTTATTTTCCTGTCAAAAATGCGAGGTGGAGTTAGCATAGTGATGCAGGTGGCTTCGTAGAGGACTTGTAAGTTCTCCACCTCCAAGGTTTGAAAAAAGACTTCTGTTTTCTGTCTGTGCTTAATGAACAAGCTAGCACCAGGGAGATGGAGAAACACCCCGGCGCTTCACCCATAACTTAGGTCATGGCAGCAAGTTACATGATGAGAGCCCTGGCTTTCCCCCGGGTTTGGACTTGGTGCCTCATTTATTTGCAACATGCCTCTTCCTCACTTGGGCAACGTAGTCACCCAAGACAATGAACTCCTTGACCTATTTGTGGTTTGTGGATTGTAAATCTGAGGAGAAAGGGAGACAGCTTGACTCAGCCCCAGTGATGTTAGAAAAGCTGGTGGTGAATATCCTGATGTCGTAGGACAATAAGCACCCTTGCTTCTTGGCACTCTCTCAGTCTTCCTCTCCATCTCACCCTTGCTCTCCCAACCTTGACTTGAATCCAACAAGTGTACATCCTCTTTAAGCTGCCTTATGAGTGTCAGCTCCCACAGCGGTTGTCTGGTGGGGTGGACTTGGCAGGAACCAACTTTGCTGGGGCATTTCAGACACATGACTGTCATGAGCAGAGTGTTTTCCCACCTAGTTGGGCACGCAATAAAAGGGGGACAGGAGGAGGCTTAGCACAAGCTCAGAACTAGCAGTAGGTGTAATGGGCAAGGAGACGTGGTGGTGTGCAGTTTGCAGCTGCTTGGTACTTTGGTGACCCTCAGCATCATGTAGATGTATTGGAGCGTGTCCAGAGGAGGGCCACCAAGATGATCAGGGGAATGGAGCATCTCTCGTATGAAGATGGGCTGAGAGAGTTGGGGCTGTTCAGCCTGGAGAAGAGAAGGCTCCTGGGGGACCTTACTGTGCCCTTCCAGTACCTGAAGGGGACCTACAGGAAGGCAGGGGAAGGTATAGTCAAAAGGGTTTGTAGGACAAGGAGCAATTGTTTTAAGTTAGGAAAGGAGAGGTTTAGACTGGATATTAGAAAAGTCCTTTAAGCTGAGGGTGATAGACACTGGAATGGGCTGCCCAGAGAGGTGGTGGAGGCCCCATCCCTGGAGTCATTCAAGGTCAGGCTTGACTGGCTCTGAGCAACCTGCCCGAGGTAGAGATGTCCCTGCTTGTGTAGGGAGGTTGGACCAGGTAACCTCTAAAGGTCCCTTCCAGCCTAAAACATTCTCTGATTCTATATCGGTGGAGTACGGCACACATTGCATAGCCAGCTAGTGAGGAACCAAAGAGCCCCTACAGCAGAAACAACAGAAGTACGATTACAAGGAGCAACAAATATCTCTGGGAATCTGCTCTGCACACTTTACAGCAGGGAGAGCTCAGCTCCAGTGTAACAAAACAGCCTGGCAGCTATGCTATTTATACATTCACCACTAAGTTTTCATTAATTTTAACATGTGTTAATGGATGCCCTGTATTATTTTGGGAGACTAAATGTGAGATTTATTTAATTTCCTTAAATATCGAATACAGGTCAAGCAAAATAAACCACGGATCATATATATATATTTTAAGGAGAAAAAAAGAAAGTGTCAGCTCAACAGAATTCAGAAATTCAGACAGAGCAATGTCTGATCATATTTACAGCCTTTATAGGTTTGGAAATCTCCAAAGAAATCTGAGGAAACCTAAAGCCTGCCTGAGTACATTCAGTGAAATTCCTCTTGGTAATGCATAAATATTCCCCAGGTCTTTACAAGAAAACCCTTTTAACTATATGTAAATATTCCACAATCTTTTAGAAAATCTCCAAGTTAAAGGTGATGCTTAAAACAGGCTCTTTTTTTTTTTAATTTTAATATTTTAAATGCCATTTGCAGCTCCTGTCATTTCCCTTGGATTTTTTTCCTTTTCCTAAAAACACCAGTGTTTCCAAACAGCCACACAAAGGCTTTTGAAACAGAGTCCTGGTGTTGTTTAAAAAAAAGTTCTCAAATAAGAACTACATTCACCTAAATCAAATTGTAGCTACAAACAAACTTCTCACCTCATCTTGCTCCTTAGGGTTTAATGGAAAACTGGCATAAAGCATTGCAACAGAAAAAATCCCTGCCACAAAAAATAAATCTGTCATACTTGGGAAAAATCCATTCATCAAAGGAGGGCAAAATACAATGAAATCGTGAGAAGTTTATGGAATAAATCTGTAACTGATTTGGCTCTAATATTTAATCTCCTTCTGCTACCTTGTAGTGTGATATTGTGTTCACCCTGCATAACTTGAACATGACAATGGAGTTTTACTAGCAGATTTATAACTTAATCAGGATATTACTGGTATGGTAGGACAAAGCCAGTGTCTTCTGAGTGTTTCTGATTCTGGCCAGAGGGACAGATGCTTGGGGAGGTAAATCAGACATAGTTTGACTGGTAACACATGACTCTCTAGAAGAGCCATTGATTTACACCACTGGAGAGCCTGGCTCTAATCTGCATGAAAAAGGCACCTTCAAAGCAAAACTGCCCCAGTACACACCGGTTCCAGTTAAACACAGTCCTGTTTCATCCAGGGAGCCAGGGTCTGGGATCACAGGTTTGTAGTGAACAAGAAAAAAGAGCCAGGAGAAACGCTCTCAGCTTCGTTCCTTTAGCACAAGGAAAACCTTTCCCCTGGCACACCGTGCCGGCGATGCTGAGCTTGCTGACACACCAGGCTTCAAAGGAGGGTGAGGGGTGGCTCTGAAGGAGCTGACCTTGTGAAGAGGTTTGTTTATCGGCAAGAACCGCTGCCCTCCTCCAGCTCAGTGGCCAACTGAGTCAAACGGCTTCTGTTTAAGCCCATGAACTGTGGGAAACTGGAGAGCCCACGGGAGGGCTGCAGTGCCTGTCCAAAGACTTGACTTTCTTGAGTGACAGCTTGATGAACTCAGGCATGAGGAGTTGGCCCTTTGAAGAAACAATTATGCCATTAGTCAAGAAAAAAATTGCTCTGCATTGTGCTGTGTTTACACAGTGCCAGCGAGACCAGCAGGCGCTCCTTGGCACGGGTGCTGCAACAGGGAAGATGCATTTCAAAGAGTTATTTATTCATCGGAGATCCTGAAAGGATGTTTGTTGGATCAGACAGAAGAGTGGAAGCTCCTGAAATCCAGGATGCCAAAAATTCATGTAGGAGCAGGCAGCAGAAGATTTATCTCTCTGGGCTACTGGGAGCTTGTCACTGCTTCGAGTGCCATAACTGCCATTTGATCTCCTCCCACCCGTGACTCCCCAGTGGCAGTCTCCTTTGCGACAACCCTGATGGTGATTATTTATGTCATATAAACAACATATGTTGGTAGAGTCATCATTTCCCACTTCTTAATTCACCAGTTTCTCGATGAGCTTTGCAAATGCAAAAGGAATGGGAAGGAAAAGGATCAATGTTGAGCAAGCTAAGGGCTTTGCCTCAGATGTGTCCTCCTTGCCAAGGAAGGGTGAGAGTCTCTGCCTGCCACTGTGCTGCTGGGTACCTGGGGAAGCTCTGGCCTGGCCTCGGCCCTTAGGATGCTGTTGGCTCCAAGTGCTCCTCAGGATGTCATTTAGTAAAATAGTGCATATGTGGCTATTTTTATAATGAAGCACCCACCTCCTGCCTTCCTGTGCTGCGTGCTTCCTCTGCGATGGATGCCTCCCCTGTGCCAGCCTCTTGATGGCATCTTGTTCCTCTACCCCTCTTGTTGTGTCTACATTCTCTGTGATAATCGCCTGCATTTGTACACTGCATTGTTTTCATTCCAGCCACCTCGAGATAAGACTATCAGCATTATCTCAATCTTTGCTCAGGATAATCTGCTGCGTGCTCTTGTGGCCGGCACGCTCTGCAGCGCCGGCGGGGTAGGGCTCAGCGTACCACTGGGATGCTCATCAGCCATGGCCTTGCTGTACAACTTGAAGCAAATCACCTCAGCTGGTTTCCCATTTGACACCATCTGTCTTGCTCATTTTTGAGAGGAAGGCTGACTTTTAATACAGATAGCTGGAGCTAAGCTAAGCATGGGGGTGGACCTTGCCTGGACCCCTGCTGGCTACTGTAATATAAATGGCATTGTAATGTACAATATGTTGCCTTATATCCAAGTTGTAGGCAAATATTTGTATATAGATAAGATGACATTTTGTTTAGTACATGCACTTTATTTCCCATAAAACCTCTAATAAAGAATTATAAAGTGAATTTATTGCTTCACTTCAAAGCAAGGACATGGTGTCACTTTGAAGGAGTATTTGAAGTGTTAAAGCCATTTCTGTGATGGTTTAATACATTTTCTGTACCTTTTTTTTTTTTGGTTTTTGTTTTAGTTATTTTAATATTATTGTGCCACTCTGTTAAAAGGCCATAAAATATTTTAAAGAGCAATAAAAGTAAACACAAATGCTAAAAAGCCCATTCTTCTCTCTCCAACCCACTGAGAGAGGAAGAGACAGAGGATTTAGGCATAACAAAATTCATGGCAGCTGTGTAAATAAAATAAAAGAGCACACTGTTTTTCTGTTGCTGATGATTCTTAACATCTTGCTATCTAGCAGGAGCCCAAGGCAAGCTATGGGAAGGAAGCAGAAACACCGAAGGAGAGCACACAACGGAGGGCAGGCTTTGCATCCTTCCTGAAAATGGGAATTGAAAGAAAAGAACAACAGAGGAAGCTTTCCAAGGCAAAGAGGAAGCTTTCCAAGTCTAGCAGACTTCACCTGCTGCAGGCATGAACCAGCTGAAGGGTGTTATTACAACCAGTGTTAATAAGGATGTACCACTTGCCAAGCCAGAGCAGGCTTTGGTAGGACCAACCCCCCCTGTGATAACCTCCCTTCTCCCTGGCATTCATTTGCTTTCCACAACCCACGGAGTTTAGCTCTGTGCTGGGTACCTGCTTATGGTTCACTGTAGTTTTAGAAAAGATTGCTCAAAGAAGACATAACTCAATAAACTACATGGTTCTTCTCAGCCCACCCATGAATTTTATTCACTGTGGGAAGAGGAAAGTCTGGTCTAGCTGCAAAACTGAAGCTCAGTGATGAAGGGATGAAAAGAGTCAGAAAGAGTCTTTCAAAAATCTGAATAATGACTGTTGATGCTACTAAAAATAGAGAGACAAAAACCCCTGCCAAAAAGGGTTTATCTCAGGGAAATTGGATTCTCAGTGTCGATGCTCTCTGCAGAAATTTTCAACAGTTCTCATAAAAGAAAATACAGATTTTGAGCCAACATCCCTCCTTTCTGTAAAATATTCCCGACACAAGTGTGGGGTTTTTTCTCTCTAGCCTGGGCCAGTGCAGGGAGCACAGCTCCCTCCCACGCAGCATCTGATTGTGAGTGATGGCAGCTCTCACCAGGTCCCTCTGTCCAGGGCATCAAGGAGCTGCCAGAGCTGCCATCAGTTCTCAGCCTTCCTGCCTTATTAAAAAATAAGAAAGCAGTATGGATTACTCTATTGAGAACATCTTAAAATCTGAATTTGCAGCTAGGTCTCCAGGTAGAAGCTCAGACCCTGGTTTACTGCTTGGGATGAGCACGGTGCACTGTAATACAGCTTGGGTTTATGGTTCAGCAGTAACTAAACACCAAAACCTCCCAAAGTGCCATGCCTGTTGGAGGTTTTGGAGATGTCAGGCATGTCATGGAGAGGCTGCTTATTTTGCATGATGCAGCTTGCAAAACTTTCTTTGCCTTCAAGACTGTTTCACCAATGAGCTCTTAGAAACACAGTGCTTCGCAGATGACAGACACTGGGAAGATGGCAGAAGTGAAAAGAAATTTGCTTTCAAAAGGTGGGAAAGGAGGGGAGAATAAATTTGGGAGAACTGGGGTTAGGTAAAGCTTAGGGGGAACAAAATATGAGTAACAATCGAGTTGGTTCAACAGGTAACGAGCATCACGGAGACTGTTTCAAGTGCTGGAGACCTCCTGGCTTCTGTTAGAAAGGTTTCCCAGGTAGAGAAAGGTAGCAGGATTCTGCCCTCAGCTTATACAACGAGCACCAACAAGCCCTGATCAGCCTTGGCCATCTGAAAGGACTGCTTTGCAGGGCCCCCACCACCGCACTGCACCCCAGCCTGGCCCACTGGTACCAGGCAGGGCACATGGCTCTCCCAACTCTCGAGGCCACTGCAGCCTGTAATGGCAGCACACACACACAGGCCCGTGTGTTACATGACTAAAGTGCTCGACAATGTTTTTCTGGAAGTGACTTCATTTGTTCTGAGACCTTAATGCAGGACTTGGTTGTATTTATTTATTTTTCCCTGTGTTTTCTTGTCCTAGACAACATATTTGCAGCTGCGAAGGGCTGATGACTCCCCTCGCTAAGCAGACTTTCTCCTGAGAGCCTTCTTTCAATGGTCTCCATTGTAACGATCTGGATTTTGCATTTCCGCCGTCGCGCTGACGAATGGAGTCCCGGGTCCTGGAGTCACTAAAATGAGCACGGGGAAGAAATCACAGCCAAATTCACCAGCACAGCTCACTAGCCACTGATTTATTTCCCTCAGTGACCTGCACATGGCTGCGGTCCAGGTGTGAGCCCACGTACTGCTGGAATCCTACACATCATTTCGGGGTCTTTACTCATCATTTACTAGACCGTGCTCTCTGAGTTGTCAGTACGGTTTCCAGGAGTGAGAGATTCTCGTTGTGCTCAGTGGGGATTTGGCCACGGCTTTCCGGAAGGACAGGAATACTGCAAATACTAATGTCCTCCAAGTTACTCACTTCAGTGTGTCTGTAAGGTCTGCATATGGAAAGTTATTTGTCATTTCCTTGCAGACACTATTTTCAAAGGAGAGATGTATCATTCTGGCAACAGCACAGCACCGTGATTTAATAGTTTTGTTTATCTCTCAGCCCAGCTCTGCCGCTTATGTTCAGGAATCCAGCCTGGTCCCTTCTTCCTATCCTTTTTTGTTAACAAGCACACAGTGCTGGTCTAATAAGGCTCGTTCGCTGAACAAGATCGGCTGAAATGAATGAACCCTGCCTACCAAGGTTTGCAGTGCTCAGAGCTTCACCCAGAGGGATGCTGTTGTTTGAAAGCCTAGAGTGACTCCAACAGCTCAAGAGATTTAGAGATGGAAATTCATCCTATCATTTCATTAGAGAGACAGAGTCATAATGTTGGGGTATAGAGGTGCTTGAGGAGAACACTGCTGTGGGAGAAGCTTTCTGAAGCTTTTCTATTCATTTTCATGAACCCAAGGGAATGGTTCTCTTCACACCTTCTATCAGAGCAAGTGGAGGAAGGGAAATGAATAGGCTTTCTTGTGAACCACCAATTGGAGGTAGGCTCCAGCAGCTTTAGGTACCATTTTTATCTATATTATAGCAGCTCTCAAGCCTGGTACCCAACAAACACAGCTAAGAAGGGGAGGTTGCAAACCAGCCCTGGACTTTACCACCCATGCTGATAATGGGCATCCCTTGACTATCCTTATCCCCAGCCAGCCCAGTGGTTTTAAACTCTAAAACCAAGAGCACAAGCATACTTAGATTTATATATAGTTTGGGGATGTTCTGAAGCACTAAGAGCTTTCTTTCATTTTGCTCTTGTTTTAAGAGGCAGAATAATTTATTTTCTACGTTTTATAAGAAGCCAAGTTACAAAGGGCTTGGTCTTGTGAGGCCTTGAGGGCACTTTGCTTTGATAGAGTTCAACCCCAACATGTATATTGAGCCTTGTATTTGCTTTGAATAGAAGCTAAAATGTCTGTAAGTTTTGGCTACAGAAAAAACATGGAAGTAGTCAGACTCTTAGAGGAGAAGTCAAATTACATCTTTGGAATAGGAACCAGACATTTCAGAGCTGAGACAGAAATTCATTAGAAATAAAGATAGAAGACCATGAAGCCCAGGTCTATGGATGGAAGAAGTTAAATAACCTCCCAAGGCCTTGACATGCCAACAACCTCCTCCACCAAAACATTAAAGATGTCTCTGCACAAAAGAAAAAAAGAAAAAAAAAAAAAAAAAAGAAGTGTATTTTAGGGCTTGAGAGAGGTCTGCCTTCAGGAATTCCTTTGTCCATTTGCCCAAAAGTCTCAGTATCAGTTACAGCCTGTGAACTCAAAAGCTTTCTGGGGTCTCTCAGACAGCAGATTCTCTCTCTCTGCTTCCAAGGATTATTTTTTTCCCCATTAGAATACTAATTTTGGACAATTTCCCTCTCATAGTCTGCAAGTGTAACAGATGATCTCTCACTGAATTATTTTAGAAATGCATTTATGGAGTCTGTTGTCTGAGATATAGAAGCTCCATCTTTTCTGTGCTATATATTATCAAATATCATTAACAGGGTCCGGAGCATGAAAGACTGACTTTGGAACTGAGAAAAACTTTCCACCAGTCAGCCAGATGAGTAACTCTGTTACGCATCTGCTCTGTGCTTATAATCCACTCTGCATCTCTCTCGAGTGCCTCTTGTGCGCACAGGACAGAAAGCTATTGCTGATACCAGCTGAAGGAACTGCTACTGTAGCTCAGGTGACAGAAACTTACACCTTTTGGTCACATAAATCCCATGCCTGCTTCTCATGGATGACACAACCCCGGCCATTTGTAACAGCAGACCTAATGCTGTCGATGTCACATAGTGCTGTGATGCTACTCGTTATCCTTGTGCCACCTTTGGAAAAGTGATGGCTTACTGTGAAAGTGAAGGGCCCCAGCCACACGAGTGATCACCTTCCTGGTCTCTGGGTGCACAGCTGGCTGTGTCCCAGCTCCTTGCTGGCAACTGACCTGAGTATGGTCTGGCTCTCATGGGTGCCCCCCATTTCCTGGGGAAAGCTGGGAGCCATGGGACATTGCATGAGATCCCTTGGCATAGATGAACTTCAGTCATGGGTTAGGGACCTCACCATGCTGAATCACTAGAGTTGTCCATGCTTCATCTGTTGTGTTGGAGTCAGACAAGGGAAAGACATCATAAGGATTTATTTGCAAAGAAAAAAAAAACAAACAAACAACACAAACCCAATGCTGTCCAATGGGTAGCATAGAAAATGCACTGCCCTGAGCCAGCTGAATACCTAAGCTGATACTTAAGTGTTCTCTTTGCATTGAAAACTGTGCATGTCCAGGGGCCTGGCCCCAGCTGCTGACCATCGTACGCAATTCAGCTGCCCAGCACTGCTCGGGACATTCTTTTTAGTTTACAAGGAATCTTTATTGAAGCAGTACACAATGATAAGGATTAATAGAAAGGACATTCCTCTCCCATAACTTTAAAGAGAAGCCATTAATTCCATTTGCAGAAATGTGCACAATGTGAATTCCTGGAAGGGTGGGGCAGGAGGGAGAAAGGGCTGAGAGATGAAAACCTGAGGGGAAAAATAAAATGTAAGCTCTATATTGCATTAGGTAGCTTTAGAGAAGCAATGTGTCTTGATGACAAAAAGCACTGGTCATCCTGTCAAACCTGGTCCTCAGCTCATGTCCCATGTGCATGGTCAGCCCATTCTCTTGCCCACTTGTCACCTACCATCCCCAGGGCAAACCGCAGGCTGTGGACACAAGGAGGAGTGCTGCAAGACTTCTTCCCATGTGCCATTGCCCTGCAACAGCCAGTCCACTGGGGCACTGAGCCCAGTGCCAAGAGCAGGAAGGGAAGGGAGGAGACACGAGATGTGAGGAATCAGAAAGGCAATTAACCACAGCCTCAGATAAGAGTAAAATATTCCATCTGTCTTTGTTTTAATGTCATTGATCTAAACCAGAGACGCAATGGTTTCCAGTGCAAAAGTTTATGGGCAGAATCTCTGTTTGCTAGTGGAAAAGGCTCTCTGTACTTCAGAGTGGGAGCACACCACGTTGGTGCAGTTTATCTTCTGGTGAGCTAAAGACTTCAAGGAGATCACTTTAACAAGGGGTTAGTAAACTTCACAGTTGTCTGCAATATTTTACTGGAGGTTGGAGAGACTGCTCAAACATCTGCTCGGAAGAATAAACAAGCAGCCTTGTTATGTCAGCTATAGCTGACTCGGGGTTTTTGTGAAGGAGGTGATCAATGGACTTAAGAAGTCACAGTCTGAAAGTGCAGAAGCTCCTGGGTTATGACTTATAAGGCAAATAAGAGCAGGAGGAGGGTGAGGATCCTCCATGCCATCAAGTTCTGGCCCCTCCACTACATTTATAGATTAATATCGCCTCCCAGAAGGGAGATGCAGTGGTGCTTGTTTTTCAGAATAAACACTCTGGGTCAGAAGCAATGATTGATAGAGCAGAGATCGGGGAGAATGTAGCACTACAAACAACGTTTCATAGCTGTGAAAGGAACTGTGTGTACACTGCCCTGCTCGCAGAAAAAAATCAACAGGGAATTTCCTCACTTGCAGGAAAATATTCAGAAGATTTCATTTGTACAATGTTTCACCTAATCTATATTCACCTGGAATGAAGTGACAGAATATAGACTGTGGTAGGAAATTAGATACAAGAGGAACCAAAAGAGGAGTCAGTGTGATTTCCCATGTGAATACTGTAATGAAATACGTTAGAAAACCTTCTCTTTGCTACCAGACACTGAATAGAAAATGTAAAATATAGATCCTGCCTGTCATCAATTTCCAGTATTATGTTACTGTAAGAATGTTGCACAAATACATATACATCTCTCCACAGAAACACAGACATTTGACACTGGAAAAATGTGTGCCACCCAAATGAAACAGTGAAACATGCAGGGTGCAAAGGCATTAGTGATATTATCTCTTACACAAGTGCCAGCCCTGCCAGCAGCTGGGAACATGAGCTCCACAGAGGTTTGAGGTCAACAGAAGAAGCCCATATGGGTAACCTAATAGCGCAGTATAGGCAGGAATGATTTTTCACTGTACAAAGGGCAATTTCATGGTCATCTCCCTTAGAAAGCTGGTGGGATTTGGAAGCTGAACTGCTATTTGTGCCTTTGAAAACCCCTCCTGTAATATTTAGACAGAATGGCCATTGGGTATTAAAAAAAAACAACAAAACCAAACCCCAAGCAGGTAACAGTGGAACCTGTTTTAATCTAATTCTGTCTGAGGAAAGTAAAGTCTGTCCCTTGAACAAGAGAAAACTCTTAAATGTTGACCCGTGGATCAATGTGCCTTTGGTTAAACTCCCCTTAGCAGTGCTTGTGGCTGCAGGGCCACAAGCCACCACGTTTGGCAAACCCTTGAGTGACATGCACCATGCTCTGTGTTTCAGGACACTCCAGAAGCCACCGACGTGGTGACAGGGGATATACATAGTTCTGTCATTCTCAGAGTACAGCAACCAACAAACTGAGCCCTGAACTTCAGAGGCTTAGCATCCTTCCTGCATTAAAGAACAATGTCACTGGAAGAAAACCTGCATTTCTCTTTGCAAGTGTCACTTTGCTCCCTTCCCTAGCACAAGCCAGGCATGCAAAGTCCTTTTTTACTGTAGATATTCTCTCTTTCAATAGATTTGAAACCTTATGAGGTTCAACAAGGTCAAGTGCAGGGTCCTGCACCTGGGCTGGGGTAACCAGCATTATCAGTACAGGCTGGGAGAGGATACACTGGAGAGCAGTCCTGGGGAAAGGGACTCGGGGGTGCTGGTGGATTAAAAGCTGGATACGAGCC
>JANHFX010020377.1:37300-79489 GCA_027560015.1 Chloroceryle amazona | reverse complement strand
CTGAGGGAGTTGGGGCTGTTCAGCCTGGAGAAGAGAAGGCTCCAGGGGGACCTTATAGTGACCTTCCAGTGCCTGAAGGGGGCTACGTGAAGGCAGGGGAAGGTCTGTTCCAAAGGGTTTGAAATGACAGGACAAGGAGCAGTGGTTTTAAGCTAGGAAAGGAGACTGGATATTAGAAAAAAGTTCTTTAATCTGAGGGTGATAGACACTGGAATGGGCTGCCCAGAGAGGTGGTGGAGTCATTACTGGAGCCATCCCCGGAGTCATTTGAGGTCAAGCTTGATGGGGCTCTGAGCAACCTGCCCAAGGTAGAGATGTCCCTGCTTATGTAGGGAGGTTGGACCAGATAACCTCTAAAGGTCCCTTCCAGCCTCGAACATTCTCTGATTCTATGATTTCATAACATGCAGTAGCCTTATGCTGAGTAGGTTGTTTTTGCAAAGAAAGCAGGATTTTTCCCTCTAAAAGACTGCTTCTTTCAGACTGCTTTTTTCTAAGGAAAAAAACAAGACCTGTGCTGTGGCAGCAAGTCCTCTAGGAAATTCTGCGGCTGATTCCTCTCGTTGCCTTTGGTGCCAGAGCCCACATTTCTCCTGTGGCTCCCTGTTGCACGTGGACATCACGTCCTTGCCCCTTGCTCCAGGACGTGAAGGTATTCCTTGTATCATGGCTTTGCACCCTGCCCCAGGAAAGGAGGAGGAGGAGGTGGCAATCACCCACACTGGGTGAATGGCAGTCCCTGGGATGTAGTTGACTATCCCAAATCTTTCTGAAAATTGAACAATTGGCTTAACAACAGGAAGTCGGGAGCTGGCAAATCACTGTTCTTGTAATCAGAACAGGAGGCTGAGAGAAGGGCTCGTGTTTTGGCAGTGACAACTAATTTCCACATCTCATTAAAACAGCGTGGCGTAGTTGTTTATTTTTAAGGCTGTTTTTTGTTCTAAGGCTAATAGAGCAGGTGCCCCCTTTTCTGAGGCACGAATCCATTTTGGCTGAGTGGTTTGTATTGATGGAGGAAGCGGATTTATTCAAAGTGCCTGGGTAAACACGGTACCAGTCCTGTATTCCTCAGATACCAGGCTCTTATGGGAAAATACAAGGGACACGTCACTTCCATGGTGTCTCTGAGCCCAGCTCCAAGTCAGTGCCGCGACTGTCCCGGGAGCCCTTTCATCATGTGTGTTCCCTGCATTGTTCTTTTCCCAGAAGAGGCTCAACATTTCGATGTGGGTGTTACTGAAAAGTCACCAAAAGGATAATTATGGGCTTATTATCAGGGTCCAGACATGGTGCACTGCAATGGGTGGTTGGACCTGGCCCAGACACCAGCTCACATCCCATCTGTACAAGAGTCACCATGACCAGAAATAGCATCGTCAGTTGAATAATTTCCTACATCTAGGGCAGTTTAAGGGTAACTCAGGTCTACAGAGACCTTTCTCCTTTCCTTGCTGGTAATGTCCCTACCCAGGAGGACAAAAGAACAGGTGTTGTAGAAGGAAAATGTATAATAAAGCAAATTCCTTGAGTACATGGTGGCTTTTCCCAAGAGCAGTCCTGCTCAGCAGAAGCCCTGTTCCCATTCCTACCTGGCTACAAGGAGGGAACTGAGATGTGTGATGGGCAGCAGAAGCACAGCACAACTCACAAGGTGTTTTGCAAAGCCAGCTCAAAGGCCTGCACACAGACACAACAGCGATAAGACAGAAGTGAGTGACTGAGATCTACCAAAGGTGTGGCTCACAGTAATCCCACAACACTGTTTACACAGAGTTTCTGGAACCCAGGCTTTGAAGGGATAAGCCTGTATTTTGACTCACTGGGGCCGAAGGCTGTTGTGAGTTTCTTTGCTATGGCCCCAGAATCTATGGTTTGGCCAGAAGCCTCTTGCTGCAAAGCAGCAGGACTCAAGGCAGCGCTAACTGCACAATGGAAAACACAAAAAATAACTGATCTAATGTTCATCCAGGGAGGGACTTTACCCTCTGAGTTATGTTTATAGATAAGTAGTGACCAAGCACATGTCTTCATCAGTCACTTCTATAACACAATCTGAAACAAAAAAGTTCAGACTGAGCAATATAGGAGTAAGGAGGAAATCCTGAAAAATCAAACTTCTCCAGTTTTATATATAAACTAAACAGCCTAGCTCAGGAGGGAGCCTGGTCTCTGAGGTCCAGCATCTCTTCCTAGACAATATATTGACTGTACGTAGAATGCCATAAAATAGCCTATCTGCTTTATCTTGGGTGGAGCAATAAAGGAAGGAAACTCACAATAGCCCTCCTCCCTTTATCAAAATAGCCTGTGCCTATCTAAGAAACAAGTATAAATTAATAATAGGGATCCTTTGGGATTTGGGCTGCTGCTCGAAGCCAGAAGTCGACATGGTGAATCTGCATACTTGAATACCATCCAAGCATTTAACACCCTCTGACTTGGACAACGTGTCTGTGCAGCATCCCTCCAACCAGTTCCTGTGTAGCCTCATAAAATACATAAACACAGCACTTTTTTTTTTATTTGAAAGCCTCTTCTTCCTTTCATATTCATTTTTTATATCACTCACATCCTCCACTGCTGTCCTCCCATAGAGGATGGGAGACTTCCAGCCCTGCAGGCTCCCAGAGTCCCCACTGCAGATGGGGACCAGCACCTTCTGCATGTCCTCAAAGTGTTTCTTTTACTCAGCAGCTGAAAGGTGTCCCTGCTGAATGCCTCATTTGTACTTGACCACATATTTACTCACATTTATTTTGCTGGCACTAAATATTTATGCATTTCCTGAATTTAAAAATAACAGCACAGAATTTTTCTTCTCCAAAGAAAGAAGAATAAAAAGTTGACTTGTTATCAGATTCCTAAGCAAAATGGAGAGAAAAATCTGGAGATGATCAGAGGAAGGAAAGTAGGACTGACTGACCATGCCCTAAACCATGCACACCACGGGCACCCTTCACACCTGCACCAGGATGGGTCGGGCTCTGCCAGGGGCAGATGCATTTGTGTGCTTTGTCACCATGGAGCTAGGGCTGAATGTTGTCTTGTGAGGTGCCTCAGGGAGAAACTGAGCACAGCACGAACCATCCCTGCTGCCCAGCCACCTCGCAGAGCAGTCAGCCACCAGCCCTGTCCTGGGGGCCCTGCAACATGGGAACGAGGAAGGCGCAGCAGGTGATGGGTGAAGCAGATGGAAAGCTGATGCAGAACACCACCACGCAGGGGATAAGAAACAACTAATTTTATTGCACCGTGCCTTTTTTGTAGGCCAGTCTGGACTACTTTGCACAGGGATGAATCCTGCCCCAGAGGAGAGACCCTTCCTGCCATCTCCCCTGGGACAATGCTGGGTTTTTTTACCCCTCCTTCCTCAGGGTTATTTGTGGCTGATACCATCTGACCCCAATTCACTATGAAGCTGTAACTTGCCCATTGCTTTCTCCAGGATGCCTGGCCCAAGAGTGGAGGTGACCAAGCCCTGCATTCAGACAGCAACAGGCACACGTGGCTGTTAGTGTTTTAAGGGGTACAACATCTCAAGAAGGAGAGAGAAAAAATAAAAAGGCACATTTTCTCATGATTTATGCAACTGATATGAAATATTTGTTATACATTTCCTTTGGGATGTATTTTGGTTCAAAACCTGTGATACCAGCTGATAATGGGTTACACATTTATGTTGAAACAGTGCAGACCAACGTTAATTGGAAGCACGTTGTGTTTGACTAAGCAGGTACAATAACTCCAAAATATTCGCTGTCATTTAA
Organism: Chloroceryle amazona; assembly: GCA_027560015.1. Lineage (NCBI taxonomy): Eukaryota > Metazoa > Chordata > Aves > Coraciiformes > Cerylidae > Chloroceryle > Chloroceryle amazona. Next base: position 75,719 of record JANHFX010020377.1, on the reverse strand, counting down.
CAGGCCTCTGCTACGATATTAATCAAAACACTTTTTCTAAGCTGAGAAAAAGTCAATGCAGCAGTGATCAGGTATGAGACAGGCTAAAGCAACAACCAACCAGCCAAGGAGATTTTTCTTTTTTAGGACTGCCATGTTTTCATCAAAAAAATCAAAAAGCTTTCAACCAGGGCTAGTATATTTTTCATTGTCAGATGAAAACTTCTTGTGATTTCAGGAAATGTCAACTTCCCCCCCCCGCAAAAGCAGGCTTTTTTTGTTTAAAAAAAAAAAAGTGATTTAAGTTACGAGGCTGGCTGGAAATTTGTGAATAGTTTTTTACACGTGTTCTTTCTGCGCTCTCTGGCAATCGTGTTGTACCTACAAACATTAACTCGATGTGCTGTGGCCTGACCACAACCACGTGAGATGGAAGGAGAATACTGTATCCTTTCCAGAGGGGAAGAAACAGAGATGCAGTGAGGTTATGGCAGCTGCTGCTACAAAGCCAGTGTGGCTGAAAGCCTGACGATGCTGTCACTGACATCACTGGCATTACCTTAGCCTGAGTGATCACCCAAACAAGGCTGATACTACAGACTGCAGTGTGATGTGCAAAGACACAGGAGGCTCTTCTATTTCTTGGGACAGGAGTTAGCTATAGCAGGTCTGTGGCAATAGTCATTATGCAGAAAAATAATTAACTATCATGGCCAGAAAAATGATGCACAAGGTCATAGAACCAGAGAATGTATTGAGTTGGAAGGGACCTCTAAAGGTCATCTAGTCCAAACCCCCTGCAATAAGCAGGGACATCTCCAACTAGGTCAGGCTGCTCAGAGCCTCATCAAGCCTGGCCTTGAATGTCTCCAGGGATGGGAGGTCAACCCTTGAGATGGCACACGAAGTCCAGAAAACTGTGACAGCACTGTGTTAAAAGGATGCCCAGCCCTTGAAATTGAAAAGGATTGACAATCTAGATTTTTTAGGGTAGCAGAGAATCTGCCTTTTATCCCTGTGCTATTTATGTAACTAAATGGATAGAAATTATATAAATGATCATGGATGATGTAGGAATCTTTTCCATGGCTGGAAATGGCTTCAGAGCTACTCAAAAAGCATTAGTGCCTACAGCAACAGCTGCACTGAAAGCCAGGCTGGGATGATGAATACAAAGAAATGACCAGACCAAGAGTTCTGGTGGCAGATCTTGCAATCACATACCTGCTACCCTAAGCTGTTTGTGCCCACTGAAGTTACCCGTTCTTCTCACAGAAATGTGTTTTTCATGGTGACTTTCAATGTGGGGAGCTATCCACTAATTCCAAAGCTACAGCTGGGTTTTTCCTACCGCCACATCTTGCCAAATACTTGGGAGAAAAAATAAACTGGTGTTCTCAACCAGATTTATCTTAATTTTTCAGGTGTTAGACCCTGTTTCCTTCTCCAAATATAAGAAGAAAATATTTTGTTTTGTTTTGTTTTTCTTTTACTTCTAATTCCAGCCACAGGCTGATTCTGTGTACCTGGTAATCACTGCTTTCCTATCTATTAAGTTGTTTTCAAGTGTTCACAATTGGCTGGAAGCATTTCAATCATGCTCTTACAGGAGAATAGTTCAGCAAACTTTCACTTGGGTGCTTCAGCATGAAACTTTCCTACCTGGCTAAGTTACAAAAAGGGCCTTTCCCCCATACCACAAGAAGATTTAATAAACCAGTGAAACTAACCACACAGGTTGGAAGACAAAGCCAACCCAGAGGGACTCAAGTGGGAGCCCAGGGCAGAAGGTGTTGGTGCAAACACACATGCAGAGATACTAAGTAAATAGGTACAAAATTATACAGAGGCATAATTAGATCCTGTGTGGATCTATCATGAGGAATCCACTGACCAAAAAAAATCCCAGGTTGCTAGGTACTGCTGGGCTGGCTCGATGCCTTAGAGAAACAGAGTGATCTCCAGCAAGGGAAATTTCCACGAAGCAGTGTCATGAGGACATCCTGCGCTCACTCCACCATGATTTTTTCCAAGAAAAGCAGCCAGCAGCACAAACCAAAGCCCAAACAACACAGACCTCAGAAACGTAAATAAAAACGAGCAGGAGAAAGAAGCCTTCGGAAATTTGGGAAAGCAGGGGAAGAAGCAGCCCAGCTGAAGGCACCACAGGACTTGAAGAAGTCCAGCCTGCTATTTGCTTATTGCACCAGAGTAAATGTGACAAAACTGTCCGTGGGAGCAAGAGATTTGGCTGGCTAGAGCACAACAACGTGCCTGTTCCCCAAAACGAGAGGTTTTGTGCAGACTCCATCACCAGAGCATAGTAACTTTCCATTCAAAAGCCAACGAGGAGATTGACCACGATGGCGTAAGTCCTTCCAAAGAAGAACAGTATTGTGAGCTCCCAGTCCCTTGGACAATGGTTGCAAATCCATGGGTTTGAGTGTCTATTTCCAGACACTACAAAAAGCCACTCCAGACAAAGGGCCCTCTCAATGCGACACAAATGGTGGCGAGCGTAGGGCTGTAAGTGCAGCTGACATCAGAAAAAAAAGAGTCTCCAAGAAAAACAGCAGAGGCTCAAGCACTGTGCCTTTAAATAATAAGCTCTTCTCTTCCAGATGATTTTAATAAGCCCAGGCACATGTGTTGTAACCCCTTGATGCAGTACAATATGAATAACCAAATAAAAGATCTCTCCAGATTTTAAGATTTACTGTTTGTGATGGGAAAAGGCCAACCAGATGACATCATTATACTTCAAATGTGAATTACTGCCAAGTTTGGTAATACTAAACTAGAGAAATTGATCCTCTATGTTTTTGCAGAAAAATGATTTTTGGCTTTGGGGGTGATTTTTTCTCTTGTTATTTATGTAACTATAACGTTCATGTTTAGCAAACTTGAATTTGACTTAAAACTCGAGCCAGAGTACCTTATCTTACAGGTTATTTGGTTTTAGACATCTGCTTAGCTGGTAATAATTGAGTTTGACAATTTATGGGTTAAAGAGTCAATGGATTGTGTTGGATAATTCACAAAGAGCCAAATTCTAGCTCAGGCAAAACCATACTTGGCTTCGACGGGAGTCTGCCTGATGAGGATGTCAGGATCTAGGTCCCTGTCTGGAAGATATTGCTTTGTTGGCCTCTAAGGAAAAAAAAATCCATAGTATGTAGCAATAACACCCTTTTCATGCAAGACATCTGGATTTCTGGAAGCATAAAGCCATGATACTCCAGCAGGCATGACCATATTACACTTACATGCCATCTTTCTTCAGGGAGTCTGCCTCTTCTCATCTCTCATGGATATTTCAAACACCCCCTTCAATGAGGTCCACTAAATACTGCTCAGCCCACTGCAGAGCTAAAGAGATCGAGTCCCTGAGAGGTTAAGCCACTTGCCCAAGACTGCAAAGTGATTCACAGGCAGAGCTGAAACTGAAAACCACAAAGCTCTTTTTCCCACACCCCTGCACACCACTTCTTTTAGACTGTTTGTTGATGATGTGAATAACAACAGTTGCAAAGTTTTGCACTGCAGACAACTCCAGTGATGTTCTGGGATTTTTGTTTGTTTGTTTGTTTTTAAATCAAATGCTTACTAAACCCCTTTTGTTTGCCACTGCAGAAAAGGATTCTGAAATTTCACGTTAACAGCAATGTTTGCAGACAAATCCATACCCTTAGGGCCAGGAAAATGTTCTATTTTTACATCATACAGAAATATATTTATTAAAGCAGTCATATATATATACATGGAATTATGTTGGATCTCTTTTCTTCAGAGAGGAAGCCCCAAGCTGTACGACTGTTACTATTCTTATAACGTGCAGCGTGGCACCCATGAAATGCACTTGGTTCACCCATTACAACAGAACAGGTCTTGCTTAAAGCTCAGTGCTGTGACCACTTCAGAGTATTCTATGCCATGTTCAAGCCTTAAAAACCAATCCCCCATCCTTGTTGCCAGCGCGTGGTGCCCTGAGACATGCCAGGTCCTGTTGGTTTTGAAAGCCTGCACACCACAAGCAGTGCTGCTGGTTTTTTCTTGTTGAGGTCTGTTGCCAATGGGTAAATCTCCCAGTGGTGGACAAGGGTTTTCTCATCACTTACTAACGGTTGGTCTGAGGTGACCTCCTTCGGCAGGACCGTGAACTCCATCCCATCGTGGAGGTGATGATAAGTATCTGGTGGATGTGGCAGTGGGAAGAGTGCCTGGAGCATGCCCACAGCCTGGGAGCAGTGGCAAGAAGCAGAGGACAAGGCCAGAATAAGCAAAGGACCTGAGAAACTCCAAAGGGAAGGTTTTGGGGCCAAGGGCTGTTGGGAACGGCACTTGGCTCTCTGAGCTAGAAGAGCCTTTCCGGCTCTTTGATTCCTGGTGTGCAGGGGGAAGTGGGACTTCATAGCTTCCCATGGAAGAGCAGCCCACATCACCACCAGCTCTGACTCAGCCAGGCATTCCTCTTCTCACCAGCCAAACATGGAAAAAAAAGAGGGAGGAGAAAAAAAAAAGTGCTAAGCCCTGAATTTTGGCGAGCTGCTTCAGCCAAAGAAAAGGTTGGAAGCCTCTCTGGTTACAGGGAAAACCACTGTTTGAACTGTGGGCAAACTGAAACCTAGAGAGGCTTTTGTAGGACCAGTTGTGAGGGAGTTTGGGGTGGAGCAGTTCACACATCTCATCAGGAACCAGCCAGGAGCTTTGGCCAGTTTTAGTCACACCGGTTGGCATGGAGACATCCAGGGCAGCTGCATGTGATGCAGCATCACTCTCCTAGATCCTCTTGGCCTCAGGAGCTGGTTTGCCCGAAGCTCACGACTCAGGGAGTTTTGGGTGGCCCAAAGAACTTTCTGTTGTAAAAAACAAACCTAAAGAGAAAAGTTCAGGAATGACCAGCCATTGGGTATGGAAATAACTACAAATATTTGCTTCTGGGTTTTTTTAGAGGATGGAGATCTGGGATAGGAAGGCAGGAAATCTTTGCTCTTGCACTCTTTGCATCACTCCTAGGTGCTCTGCTAGTTAAATTGCTGGTAGATACAAGAATCTGGCAAGCTAACCAACAGCCACACGCGAGACTGGGAATGCGATTACGTATTTCACAGAATGCAGAATCTACCACGGGCTTCATGGAAATGTCACCGTGAGTCAAAGGAGTAAGGAATACATAAAATCATGAATTCATACATCCAAATGAACTGGAACACAACCCCAGAAAGTAAAAACTAAAGAATTAAAGCACAAGATTTAGGAAAAGGTCCCTGCATGACACATTTTCCCCCAAAGCTTGAAGTCAGCGTGTGGAGGAAGGAGGCCAGGTTTGCTGGCAGGGCACACCATGCTGGAAAAGGCCATCAGAGGTGAGAAGGACCAAGGCCCTCCCAAGGAGATGAAGAAGCTACAACAAAGCCCTCAGAAAAAACAGTTCCTTTCCAGTAGCACATCCTTTATTTATTCTCCTTCTACCTGTCCATAGAATCCTAGAATGTTTGAGGCTGGAAGGGACCTCCAGAGGTCATCTACCCTGTCCAACCTCCCTACACAAGCATGAACCACATACATATCCCAGTGCCCTCCTCGAAAATCATGATGTTTCCTTCAAGTACTGCCCAAACCAAAACACAGCAGGGAAGATGAAGGAAGGAAGGGTAGGGCAACCTGGCACCCCAAGCCAAAGACCTCAGGCAAATAATTTCTGACTGCGTCACAAAGGGAGGGTAAATCTTAGGCAGGGACCATGGTGGGAGGATGTTTACAACCAGGAAGATGCTCCAAGTTGCCATTACATTTACATGTATGACAGCTTTCGGATTCATTTTATCTTACAAATAATCATGGCTGGTTGCCTGACTTTGAACTTGGGGTGGGTGGTGTTCTGCCTTTCAGCAGAAGCCTTGTATTTAGTAGTGTCCAACTAAAACATGTAATGTGGTCAGAAATGTGTTTTCCCTCTTTTAAGAGGAGCAGCAGAAGGAAACTTGGAGAAGCTTCTGGTCCCTATTTTCCCCTTCTCTACTGGATGATCTGAAAAATGAAAGAGAATCTGTTTCTATGTGAATGTATCCCTTTGGATTATTTTTGAAACACATTATTTAGAACTGTGCAAAAAATGGATTTTTTTATTATATTTTTTTTAAATTTGGCTGCCAAACCAGAAAAATGAGGAAAAATGTTCATTTCAGAGTGACCAATGCATTTTATGTGACTGCAAATGAGTGACCTTGTTTCATTTTCATATTTGGATTGTTATTTTCTTAGCCTTTAGAGAGAGCTGGGGTTGTTTATTCAGAAAAAAAAAAAAAAAGAAAAAAGCCTTCTCCAAATTGAACAGGGAACAAAAAATATCTGTTTTAAAAAAAAAGCAAATAAAATACATGCAAGTTATTCCATTTTCTCCCTGGTTTGCAGGTGAACCTCTCTGGAAGTTGCCTGACTACTTTATAATCTCAAAAGAATGTTTTAGCAGATTTTCTTTTCAGACAAAACTCCAGTAAACCTCCAATAATTGTTCAACATGAGAAGATTCATGGGGTATTGTTTCCCAGATTAGAATGAATAAAAGAACGCAAACCAACTTTTCAGTGTTGCCTTAACCAGTGATGTCAAAATATTGAAACACTGAGGACTCGACTGAGGATCTCCAGCAAAATCTCTCTGCTTGAAATAAAACCAGAGCCTGAGTGCAGAACCCTTCTGCAACACAATTTCCTTTTCAGGGCACACACAAATCAGCTACAGGAACAGTATCATCCCCTCACGTTGAGGTGTGGAGCTGTGACTGACTGCAAGGTATAGTTGTAGCCCACCTTGGTTGCAAAGCCTGACGTGAACTTCAGCGTGATCATCGAACGCCATCTGCCCCTCCCACAGTCACTCCTGTCCTTGTCCAAGCAGTGCATTTGGGAGAAATGTTTGTGTTTTGTATGAGGTGTGTGAACTCGAGGAATTTGAACAAAGAATCACGATGACACTGACACCAAAACATGTATAAATGGATAAAAAAATAATCCTCCTCTTTTTCCACATTATTTCAGTATGTATTTTAATGGAATTTTGGATGAAATTCAGCTAATGCTTGGAAAGATTCTGGGTGTTTTACTATCTTAACCATATGTCTGTACTTCAGTCCTTCCCTGTTCGATATAGGGTGCCTACAAACCAGTAAAGAAGTCTAATCAAGTGTGTCTGGAAAGGGACAAACCCAGCAGTGTGTGACCTAAAAAAGTCCCTTATTTTTTTTTCCTTTTGTTTTGACTTCCTGGTGTGCTAACATGATTATTGTCCACGGACATGGAGTTTCTACTTTAAAGAAATCTTGGAGTGGATTGCAAACACATTCCTCATCTTCTCCCTGAGAAAACATTTATGCTTATTTTATGGTTGGGTAGTTGCTCAAATGCCCATGCAACATGTCTGAGGGCAGCTGGCATGTAAGAAGAGCAAGCCCAGCTGCTCGAGGAAAGTGTTCCTGAGGGCAAGCTTGGCTCTTCTCCCAGTAGCATTTGGGGTGGGGTTCGGTGGAGCACCTGACAAACAGCTCCCATATGCAAGCCGGCTGGACCAGCCTGCTAGCAGTGGCTGCAGCAGAGACTCACGGGTCAAGCTGGTGGTGCAGGGTGCTCCAGGCACCCATGAGTGACCACCCATTGCCAACTCAGGTGGCCAGTGCAAGCCCCGCTTTGGCCACAGGCTGTGTAAATGCGTATGGAGAGGACAGCGTGGGCAGCAGAAGAGCACAGCCCTGCCCTCCCCTGGGGTAGCTTTCCAATTTTGAGAAGAGGCTACTCTTGATTTCTTGTGTCTTCTTGGAGGATCCTGGCACAGCCTTTCCCTGCTTTAACTCTCCTTTTCAATTTATTATAAATTAATATTGCTACTATTATTATTAAAATAACGTTTGAGCATCCCAGGGAGACCATTTAAGAGGAGCTGGCGACATCCTGAATCTCACACAACCTTTTACCCTCACATCTGTGCGTTTTCATCAGCTGAATTAAGAGTGAGTGGAAATACTCCTACAATTACAAGCTTTTATGTATGGAACAACTGGTTGGATACCCACGTTACTGGGTCCCATGCCAATTAGCTGAGGCACAGCAGAGTGGTTCCAGCTCATCCACGCAGCGCAAGGCACTTCATCGTCTCAGCCCTTCCTCTCTAATAAGGGGTTGTGATTCGGTCACATAGTTTGGTCTCCGTTTGTAAACAGAACATATTGCGACGTGAAAATCTGGTTGTAATCTTCCCACATGATTCGGGGGGCATGATATTTCACTCTTAAGCGAGAGGACCAGGAAAATCTTTTCTGGCAGGTCATGCTCATCTTTTATACACCTTTGTGATCAGCAGCTGAGTGATGACTTAGTGCTCCCAGCAGCACCATACTGGGGAGGACCTGTGTCCATCTGCCTTGGGATCAATGGCAAAGGGTTATTGGGTCAACACATTGCATCCCAGCTTCAGGTGAAGCACATACAGACTGCTTTGCTACTCCACACAGAGCAGCTGGTATCTGCATTGCAAAGGATCCCACCTCAGAGCCCCATTCCCTCTCCCCTGGAAGCGTTGCAATAAAAAAATAAAATAAAATTGCTCACTGAAAAAAGAAGTTGATGGATCTTCTAGACCTCCATAAGATCTATGTCCCATAATTGCCCCCTCATTGCTACTCTTCGTCTAACACTTCATTGTGCACTTGTAGCCACATGGCTATCGAGCACCTCAACCTTGCATTTGCCTGTCCTCAGAGACACTGTCTCTAAGGATGACACCATTACGATGCTCAGGTTTGGCTACTGCAAGTGCTAGAAAGGGCTCAACTGCTTCCTGCTCAATTGGCCTCTACATCAGCAGAAAGTGTGCTGGGAGACATGTTTCAGAGCAACTGCTTTGCTCCAGGAGACAAGAGAGTGCCTCCCAGCCTGCAAAGCACACTGCAGTCCAGCTGCTCTCTTTGACATCGCTTCTCTGCCTTTTGCAAGACACATTCCCCAGCATCTCTCTACTTGCCAAACACACTGTGACTCATGTTCTTCCCAGGTACAGCAAAGCTGTGAATTCCCCTCAGACATTACAGTGGTTCTTGTATTTTGACAGTTTCCTGCTTCAGTAGCCTGAGCAGGGTTTGATGAATGTAGATATTGATGTGAACAGTACAACAGATGTTTTGTTGTGCCTTTTCTTCCTCAGCAAACAATGCTGTTATATCTACACAATAAGAAAACAAATCCTTCCAAATCTCAGAGCCCTAACCTGCAGCTTTAGCAGTGTGTGGTTTTCCATTTAACCCACTAGTAGCCAGAAAAACAAATATGCAAAGGCAATGCAGGTAAAACCAGCAGATGTGATGAGTGAGCCAGATCTCTGTCAATGGATTCACCTCCCTTTAACTGTACAAGAGGAAGACAAGCACATGGTGGAGAGATTTTGGGGTCCCTCATGAATCAATGGAGGGGAACAGGCATATTTAAGCTGTGATGGCTACTGCAGGGTAAGTGGTGGAGGTCCTTTGGGTGCCTGTTTGTCTTTACTCTAAGCTGAGATTTTGACATTGGCATGTGCTGGGTCAGGTGAAACATGCTGCTTTCAGGTCAAGGGGCATGTTGTATGCTGGGGAAGGATTTCTGCCTGATCAGTCAAAGTTTTGCTGGAAGAAAGCTTATCACCCTTTCCAAACCACAGAAAATGATGCAATTATAGATATCTGGTAGCATCTCTCCGAGATGACGGAGGTGATAACATGAAATATGGCAAAAATAACAAGCCTGAGCTTGGGTAGAAGTAAAAAATAATAAAGTAGTTAAGTCTCACTTGTGTGCAACTATAATGTGTGTGTGATTATGCAGGTGACAGAGGTGTACAGGTCTCTGACTGCTAAACTGATTTAATGTGTGAACCCACAACAACATTGTTTGTTTAAATTTATGATACCAAAGTAGAATGAAACCCCTTATATGTCAGATATCATTTTATGTGCTGTAAGTAGGTTCCTTTGTTCTATTCCTGCAGCCCTTCAATACCTACTGCTCCACATGTGTCTAAACCAAGTAAATTTGAGGTGGAATCAGGGCTTCCTAATCCAAGTTTAAAGTTCTATGTCATTGCTCCTTGGAGGCCCAACTAGTGATGATTTCTCAATTTTAACATCTTTGGTTTAGCGTGAAGCAAAACTAAAATTGCACTTCCTATCAGAAAAGTTGTAGAAGCTGCCCCACAGACATCAGGTGATGATGAGAGGAGAACAGACTATGCTATCTCCAGAATGTGAAGGGATACCATGATCTCGCCTCCAATAAAATGTCTGAGCTCTCTTTGCCCTGTTGGCTTTCCTCTGCAAACAGGGGGGAAAGAGCCCATCTATCTCAAGTTTCTTCTTCATCAGAGGAATGGATATGAAAATACAGGGCTTACCACCAGGAATAGATGTACATTTAAGCTCTCTCAAATAAGCAGTCATCTCAGATTTCCTAAAGAATACAGATAGCTGAGCTTTGCTGTTTGAAAAGGGTCATATTTTCAAACAAAATTGCTTCAAATCCTCCTCTCAACCAGCTGCTTATTTCTATGCTTAAAAACTCAGACAAGTTTTCTCAGATAAACTAAGTAACTGAGTTATATTCCCAGGCAGGGAAGATGCTGTTATTGAATTATGTCTTGCCAAACAGTGTCCAGTCTTGCAGTCTCTGGGCTAAATGAACAAGGATTTCCATGGAAAATGACCCAGGTTCCTTCTCTCCCTGAGCTTTCTGTAGAGCTGTCCATTGGAAGACGTACTGCTGGGAAAATACTACAAAAAGAGTTCCCAGGAATACTCATTTTAATGCTCTACTGAACGCACTGTAACTGGTCTTACGTTCTTTTTAAGTTTCTCTTTCCAGTAATGAATGAGTTTACTGACAAGAACAATTACAGAAGCAACAAATTAATGGAAAGAAATTTTATAACCTAAGAATTCATACTGAAAAGTTGGCACTGAATGGTGTGCTCCTTTGATCTTAGAATGAAGTTGTATTACGCTCTCCTGCAAATCTAATGGCTAATAAAAAGATGGCATTTGAATATTGATAAGAAAAATTGACAGGTGATCAATTATTTGTGAAGAAATTTTGGTAACAATTAAGAAGGGTGATGATGTTCTTAGATTAGTCCAGATGGGGAGCAGGGAAAGAAGACAAAATCCAGTGGCTGAATGGTCTGATAGGTGTTATTTGTATCTGATGAAGAGACTTCTGAAGGCAAGAGCAGTGTGTACTGTGCATGCTCTGTGACATCACCACCACAGAAAGCAAACAGATCCAGATCTAAGCTGAATGCAAAGGGATGGGAGCTTTAAGCCATGGCTGACGCTGGTAATTCAACATTGCGCTATCAGACACGTAAGGAGAGTGCAGCTTCTGCTGTACAAGAACTCCAGGATTAGTCAGAATGTTTCTACTGACTCAAATGGAAATAGGGCTATTTATGGTCTTTATGACTAATCATATGAACGGGGAAAAAAAGATCCCACGGAACTAATCAAAACAGCCAGCAGTGCAATCCAATTACCATCATCAAGAATAAAACCTAAGATTTAACACCTTAGAAACACTCCTAAAGGCAATCCAGACAAGTTCGTTAATATGGACACAGTGATGACTTGTCAAAAAAACCCCTCAACTCTATAATTAAATTTGAACAGGTGAAGGATTTTAAAATCTGCCCCATCTAAAAAGCTTAATTACAGTCCTGGCAAAAACACTGCTTGAACCAGCTTGGTTGTTGAAGAATATCAGTGATTACTGAACTCAAATGGTTAACATCTATTCCTACAAGAGTCATAAGAAAGAGATGGATTGATAGGAAACATCACAGTTACAGGTTTTCCAATTGAAGCTTTATTTTGCCGGGCCAGTGAGATCCCTGTATTAAATCAAAGACAGAAAATAGGGAAAAAAAGAAAAAAAAAACCCAACAACCCAAATACTTTCTGCAGTTAAAAATGCCATATCGACCCAGCTGGGCAGTTGGGAATCATCCAGAGCATAAACTGTCTGGTGACCAATGGTAAGACACAAAATCTGGCAATAAGTAACAGGGGTTGGATGTTTCTGGATTGGCTTCAGATGCCACTGAATTCCTCTGTGAGAGGCGTTTCAGGCTGTCCAGATCTCAGTTACAACTCCCACCTAAACATAGCAGATTTCTTGACTGTATGAAGAGATGGTGAAGGAGTACAGTGGCTGAGGAAGGCTAAGGAGCTTTGCACTAGAGCAATTTAACCTTTCCTCTTTTTCCTGCTTGAAAACTGACTCTTTCAGACACAACAAAAGCAAAGAGAGGTTAAGCCTATTAATTTCAAAGGGCATTTGTGCAAAGAGGTACTGAAGAATGTATAACGCTATCTTGTGAGCTCCACTTCATACTTTAGTCAACTATTTTCATGAAGGTTTCATGAAACATGTTGAGATTTTTCAAGTGATTACTATTTTTTTTTCTACAGAGTGGAAAATAATCTTTTAGTTTAACAGACTAGCTTTTCAAACACTCATGCCTAGTCTGAAAATCTGCCAGTATTTTCTCTCTTGGCAGATAAGTGGATACTTCTGCTCAGTGCTTATCTTCTGTATCTTTCCCCTGACCCAGTGGCACATGAAGTGGTGGGCAGAAAAATGCAAAGCTAAAGGGAAAAAAAAAAATCTAACTTTTGTGTCAAGCCCCAGGTATTATATGCCCACCTTTTATTTTCTGAGGCTGACAAGTGAAGGTGTAATTACTTTTCTGCTGTTCCCTACCCAGAACCTCTTCACTGCACTTCTGAGCTGACCAGCAATGCAAATATCACAGAACTGGTTTCTTGGTCATTTTTTGTAATGTAAAGTTGGGACTGCCACATATTCCCTAGGCACTGTACACAAAGCCTTTAACCTTTTTACCTCCATCAGATGCTTTTAAATTGCCTTAGGGTGCTCTTAAAATATCTTCAACAAAACATATAAGAGGAAAAGGGCACAATCCTGAAGAAGAAATCATGTATGATCCCACTCCTTTCTCCAAAGAGAATTGCATACATGACGCAGAAAGTCTATGCATCATTTACAGACTACTTCATTTCCTCATGTTTCCCTAAAATGACCTGAGACTTGAGCCGTAGGTCCTTTACTTCCCCTGCCTCTGCCACCAGAGTATATTTTTGGGTTTAGGGCTTGTGGCTGTGAGATTGTCAGCAGTGGAGTTAATTTCCCACGAAGAACCCAACAGCTAACAGGCTGATGCGGATGGCTAAGTTTCTTTTCAATATTTGGATAAACTCTGATTCAACTTATTTTTTTAGCATTTTTACAACGTAATGATTTGGAAAACAGAACAATGAATATTACCAGGAACATTTGAAAATAGAGATTGAGCAATAAGAACGTTATAGGACTTGATTTTCAAAGAATGCATGCAGCAATTATTCCAGGCTGCATTAAATTACAAAAATTGAGAAAAGCTGTGACCTAGATATTTCTTCTCTTGAAATATTTTTCATTTCAAGTATCTCTTTTTATTTTTTTTTCTTTCCAGGGTCCATTTTGTAATGAAAGGAGTATTATTTTGTTGGTATTTTTTTTATCTTTGCAAACCCGTTATACTATATTAACAGGTTGCAGGGGATAGTTAAACACAACAGAGACATCTGTAGTCCCAGCAGAGCAGACCAAGAGATTTTTGAAACAAAGATACCCTGCAAACCATTGGAAGTTATACAAAACAGACAGGAGAGCTATTTAAGAAAGGAAACCTGATATGGATCCAGCACTGGAATTGCTGGAATTGAAAGGTCGAAAAGCTCACAAAGAGCAAAATTTGAGTATAAAATGTTATCTATGCAGGAGAGGATCAGCTAGGAGCTGAATTATAACAGAACACACTGTGTGTTAAGGAAAAGTTCTGATACACATCTCTTTTTTTTTTTTCCCAAAGGAAAAATAGATGCACTTTTCATAGATTCAGTACTTGACGAGCGGCATCATACACAACAAATAGAAGATTAGCCCCATATATTGAGAGATTAAGCAGGGGTTTTTTTGGTGTAATTGAGTGCTGTAGAAAGGGAGAAAAGACTTGGACAAAATTTGGTATCCTGTCAAGAGCTTTCAAAGTAGTGTTCAAAACTGAGTGAGAAATACCAAACACAAGGACACTATAATTGGAATAATTACTCTGATTCGAGATCCATATTGGCTGGGAAAATTACATGGTGAGTCATATTATTTTTTTAAATGTGCTCCTAAATAGTGTTTAGCAACACAGGCCTAAATTCATCTGTGGAATCCTTACAGGATTAAGGTCTGCTGACAAAGATTTCAGTCATCTGTAATTTACTGACATGTTACTCACATCTACAGTAAAGCCAAGCACTTACTGTCTATACCCAAAGTGTTTTACCTGAACTGGTTTATCAGATATCATTAATAGTCTCTTGTAAGTCCTCCTCCATCCTGTTAAAACACTTTTACAAATCCTTAATTGCATCATCACAGGTCAAAAGTAATTTTCCCTGGGACTTTATTGCCTCCTTGAATTTAGTAACCGGTAGAATCTCTACTCTTTACATCACACCTACCAAGATCAAGGTCCAGCAGAAATGTTGCTGGATAAAGACATTCAGATGGGGGCTCTGACAGAAGCTTCATGTCAGGCAATTAGCATCCCCTTCCCAGAGCTAGGTGTGTTCTTGGCTACTGTCGTGTGAGTCGGGGTAGCCCATGCTGCTGTTCCTACACACCATGGCATGGCAGCAAGGGAGGGAGCTTCCCTGCCTGTCTCTGCAAGCAAGAGGAGAGGAGTGTAGAGGAGCTAATCCTTGAAGAATGAATCCCTAAACTGGATGCACTGATCTCTTTACAGCCTACTCCAGTCTAAGGAAGCCTTTATCAGTGACAGCAGGAGAAATTACATGCAAAAAGCAGATCACTACAAGGTATATTTATGATATGCACAAAAATCCAGCCATTAAAGCCACTTGTCTTAACTAGAAATCATGGGTAAGAGGAGAAGGATGTCAAAGGACTAACAATCTTTCCAAACATTGTCCTCATGCCACCAGGATTACCCCAGAGGTGGGAGGACATGTGCAAGTTGTTGAGCTACCTGTGATCATGACCTGCCTGTGGCAAGTGGGAACCTGTCAAGATTTTCACTGGGAAAAAAGAAAAATAAAAATCATCTTACAGAGTTGATTTCTCAAGATCAGAAGATCCAAGCCCTGGGCCCACAGCTCCCCCTGAACTTGACAGCTGTAGGTAGGAAATATTTTCCTACATCCTGAATAATAGCTTTACCCACTCAAAATAGATTTTCAATATAAATATGTCCTACATGAACTGAAAGCACTTCTATCTGAAAGAGCTATTCATGTCTATTAAGTCAGACAAATGACTGAAATTTAACATTAAAAGTGCAGCTCCACACCTTGTACCATTTATCAACAGGAAATTAGGAACAATTAGATCTCTGTAAAACAAGGCAAAACCATGATTGCCAAAGGTCAGACTTCAGGAAAACCCTGCAGAAAGCTTAACAGATGAAATTCTTTACAGGTATGCTTCTTTACACATATTATACATGTGGTTTCAGCAACAATCGGGTAAAATGGACAAAACCAGATTTCCCCCACCAGCTGTAATAGATTCAACCCCTTTTTCCCCCCCTCTCCTGTTATAAACAAGCAGAAATGTTGCACAGAGCAGACACTCTCTGGTCTTTTATGGGCATTGTTGAGCTCTGGAATGGAAAGAGGACTGGCAAAGATTGCTTACAAGTATAGAATGAAAGGAAGAGAATTAATTTTCTGCAACTCGCTCTGTGTATTTCTTGAGTTTTAATACTTTCACGTTCAGAAAATTCACAATGAAACACCTTGTGCAAATATTGCAAACCCCTGCCTGGAATTCTCGCAATGAGCTGTCAGCAGATAAACTTTCTCCTGTTACTTTCCGTAAATGGATAACCTTGAAAACACACGCATGCAAAAGTCCCCTCTCAGACCTTGTGATTTCTTCAAAACCAATTGAAATGCCAATTCCTAATAAAAATGTCCAGGTTAGGTTAGAAATGAAGAACCAGTTTCCAAACCATTATGTCCAACTCAAACCCATTTTGAATAAAGCTTCTTTAGGGTTGTGAGGCTTCAAAGATTTTATACTCGCACATGTACATAAAGTGCATTAGATAGATAAACAAACAGATAGATAAAGATTTTTTCTTCTAACCTCCAGTCCTGGCTTAGCACCAGAGCCAAACGTGCCAAAACACAGCAAAGAGGACTATTCTCTTGATACTCTCAGCTGTGGCCAGAAGAAATTGTGCCTGAAATTGCGTGAGAAAATTTCAAGACAAATGAGCTTTGGCTAGCTCAGCTGCGAGTGTTTGGATGCTTATTTAAAGTGAAGTGACCCCAAACTGCAAAGCACTGGATGTTCACTCGTCACTAATTTCTAATAGTCACTCTGAGACTGGGCGAAACAGCCAAGAAAGGGTTAGAGGCTCCTTGCTTGCACAGAGGATTTACGAGGCGGAGAAGGAAAGGGAAAGTCTCTGGGGTTTGTAAGCCATGCTGGTTGGAGAAATTGTTTTTCTTTGGTGCTATGCAGGCGTTTTGATGTTTGAACAATTCCCTCCACCCAAAGGCACACAGTGATGGCAGCCATAAGGGTGGAATGGTGTTCTTGGAAGCAAGTCAACAGCCATTGCCACGGTCTGGCCCCGCTTCTCCTCCATGCGCAGAGCAGGGACATCGTGGAGGAGGAGGTGGAAAAGTCATCCCTCCATCTCCTATGGGACAGACAGCCCAATCCCACTCCATCTCTTCTGCCACTCCTTTGTCCCTGAGGTGCTTCTCCCACTATGCGCTTGGCTGTGTCCACACAGCATTGGGCAAGGTTGAAGGGACAGAGACAAAAATTGAGTGATTCCTTCAGAAAAGCTTATTTTGGGTGGCTGGGAGAGATGAAGGGCGAGTGCGATGGAGCAGGATAAGGAGAACTTGGGGTCTGGGAAGTCAGGGAGCCTTTTCTGTTTCTGGTCTCTCAGAAGAACGCAGCTGAGATGAGTATGTGCTTTTACAAGCAATTATTTTAAAGTGTGCCCAGAGGACACAACAGTCGGCCTTTATTGGATATGTAATACACACTGTGACAGGACACGGTGCTAGCACGGGCCAAAATTACAATTCTGGGACCTTGCAGCCTGCAGCTGTTCAGTAAAACAAAGGAAATCCCACCAAAAGAAAGAAAGAGAAGGGGGGTTAATATGCTTTTAAGCAAAATCCAAACTATAGATTATATGACTTCCTTCATTTCAAGGCTTTTCTGTGCCTTCAGAGGCAGCTGGAGGAAATATGAAAGAGCATCTTCCCCAGAGCTTTCCCTAGTGAGGGCTGGGGAAAGTGGGAAGGGGGAGCACAGCCACTGCAGGCTCACCTCACACTTGCTCCTCTCATGCCCAGGAAGGGCACCGGCATTGGAGGGGCCAGAGCTGCTGGTGGCCCTTGCAGCGGTAATGTTAGTGCCGTGACATGTCCTTTTGTTCCTAGGAGCAGGTCTCCAGAAGCATGTGCAACATGGTTCAGTGCCACGTTTTCATTAACATGTCACTGGCCAAGGAGCCAGAGGAGAAGCATCTAGCAGGTTAAACATCTGTCTAAGTGGAAGCAATAAAGATCATCTTTTGGGAGAGGCTTGCAGCTAGTCCTGGAAGTTGACTGAAGCGGCACAGTGCGTTTGGAACCGAGGCAGCCAAGGACACAGGCTGTGGGAGATCTGTCCCACCACAGCAACCACACAGCAGATTTTCTCTTTCATGGTGCTTATTATGCCACTGACCCCAACCTGTTTAGTAAATGACATATTGTTCCGCACTTGAAATCATTTCCCATGAATAACTTTTTAGTTAGTTTGTTTTCTTCTCTAAAAGTTATTTTGGTTTGGGAAAACTATGTCGCTATATTCCAGAAATCAGGCCGTTTCCCTTTTAAAACAGTGTGCAGATGTTGGCAGGACAACCTCCAGGCAAATTAGGATCTGACCAAGCACTCTTGCAAACAGACCAATCGACACAATGGGCAAGTAGAACATGTGATACAGCTCTCAGATAAGGCGTGTAAAATCTAAGACAGACAGTGAAGCACAGAAAGGGGGATGGTTAAATGTTCTTGTATGCTCTGGGCAGGAGGAGCAGCTCCTTTGAAGCTTGCCTCAAAGAAGCCATGACCTTGCATTAATGGCAAAACTAAGTGTGGCACAGATCTGATGGACTTTCTGTTTTACTCTGTTATTTTTCTGCTGGGAGTGTCTTTCCAGATGGTAAGTGTTGCTCAGCTCCCAGGCTTCAACTATTCCCTACCTTGAAGCCCTTCTTGCAAATAAAAATAAACGTGCAGAGCCATTTTCCCTGCAGCAGCAGCCAGCAGACCTCAGCCATCTGCACTGCCCAGCTCCATGCTGCACACTCAAGAGTTCTTGTAGAACAGAAGGTGGTGGCTCCTGATCATGCAAAGCTGCTGCAGGGCACAGATCCACTACGCCCACAGGAGGCAACAGACACAGAAAGGGGATGTGGGGAGCAGGGGAGTTGGTCTGTCCTTGGGACCATACACCTGTCCACACCAGGCAGCACTGTGGAGCTGCACCATGGAGGACGTGCTAAGGGTATAGCAGACAGAGGCTTCATGCAGAGCTGGAAGATGTGCTTTGTGCCCTGCCGTCCACAAAGGCATCTAAGGACTAATGAAAGCAAAGATTTTTTCAGACCTGTTAACTCAGATTCTGGATGCAGAGTTAGGAAGTCTGAAGTAATACATTAGGTCAAAAACTCCATTAACTCAAGCTGAGTTAAAACATCACCATTAACCACTATCCAAGTTTAACACAAAACCCCTTTGGCTCCCGGGTTCTAGCAATTTTATCAACATTTGATCTGCTTTGACATCAGAGCTGGCTTCTGTCTCTAGATCATTTTGTCTAGACTCGGTGTTTACATTAGACTTACCCAGATTGGCACCGTTTGCTTGGCAACCTTTGAGTGCACGTGTGTATGCTTACAGCAGCTTTGTTTACGCAGTGTCCCACCGCGTTTGTGACCAAAAATAAACACGGAATTAAATGTGAGCGACACTCAGTGGGATGCTAAATGCATTTTGTAGGGTTTGCATCTGAAGCAAGGGATACGAACTGATTTTCAGACATCTACAAAGGACCGTAATCAAACCCAGATCATCAGACAAGAGCGATTGTTCGGTTGAGCTAAATTTCTTCTGCTTTTCACCATTGGAACAATTACTGAAACCTCAGTCATGTTCAATATGTAAAGTGGCAGCAAAACTCAAGCCTCAAAAAATTTTCAAGACCGCTTTTTCTGTGTATAAATACAGCAGATCGGGCCAGCAAGAGTCAGTGAAGAGCTGCAGGTCCAGTGGACTTCGTGTAAGAGCTGTAATGATGCTGCTAAAAGAGGTGTTTCATAGCTCATGCTGGCTGGAGATTGTTATTCCACCTAGGAATCAGCAGCTCAAGTTCAGCTTCTTGAGAAAAAGGCTTTGGTTTGATTTTTTGTTTTAAATGAGCGGATGCACAGAGTCATTGATCTGAAAGACAGAAAACGCTGTTATAACTACACAGGAGTCATCCTCCTGCAAGAGCCCTGGGTGTAATATTTCCAAAGGTAATTCAGATGTGCACGTCTGAGTCACTGTGTCCTCTAGACAAACATCTCTCCTTGATTCAAAGGACCTACATGAATCCAGCCAGACTTTTTCCTCCAGCATTGCTCTTCGTTTCTCCTGGGCAAGAAGAACAAAAAATTAACCGTAACTATAAACCCAGTATTTGGCCAATGTGGCTATCCAGATCTTGAAGAGAGAAAGTGATGCAAACAGTTGGGGTATGAGCAAAACTCAGCCAGGGACCAAAAGAGTTCATGGGAAATGGCAAAGTTTGCATTTGCTCAAAAGCTCCCGAAAATTTGCATTTTGTTCTGGGCTGTTCATATTAACGGCTCTAATCGAGATAACAAACAAGATACTGTGTAGTCCTGGGTTCTTCTGAGTTTCTTCCTGGTCATGTTCCCATGACAGACACTGGCTGCTCATTTATTGAAAGGGAGACTTCACAAGAGTGCTAGGATTAAAGTTTGTCCAGTCAGAAGGAACAAGCCTGGAGAACAGAGGCACTAGGTTTTGTGCTGCATCTGATGCCACCTTGAATGGATTTTGCTTTCAGGAGACAGGAAAAATACAAAATACTTTTATTTACTTGGTAAATCAATTGCTTTTACCGGGGCTGAGCTGCACCCATTGCTTGAAAAGGTAAGGTTTGCATCATTGGGAAGGGTTCCTGTGCTTCTCTGTGGAGTTTTGATTGATTTTCTCAGTCTCATTTGTCCTTCTAGCCATCAGATCCATATGACCTCCCTCCCCAGCAGACAGCAGATCTCCATCAAGACAGCTTCAATGGCACACGTGAGTTACGTACATATTCATGGCTGCAAAAAAAACAGCTCCTGAGCCAATATAATGAGTACAAGACACAGCTGAGCTGATATGAAGTAATGCAAGGATGTCAATTTTCAGCCAATAGTGAAGTGTCAGGACACAATTGTTTGGCAAGCCCTTTGCCCTTTACGTGTCCAAAAGAGCGTGTCGATGCCTCTGTACGGCGAAGGGCTCTGGATGTTACAGGACGCATTCCTCTTTGCTTTTTGTTAGCTCCAAAAAAACTGCAAAACCCTCAAGAAATTAGAAGTGAATCACAGGTCATTTCTATTGCAAAATCTCAGTGATAACCCTTGATCATTCAAATCTTCTCTTTCACATGTAATCACATCTTACGAGCTGTGGTGTGATGTTCCACTTACGTATATGGAGTAAGAAACGATGACTCACACCTTTTCCAGTTGTTGTACAGACAGCCCTTCCTATGTAGCACTGTGATATATATCTGATTATGATGATAAGATGTTCATGTATGGTTTAGCTTTTTGTTTAATTTCCAGCCTGTATTCTGGAAGTCAAACAAATAGAAAATCCCAACTTGTCTAGTTGGTCTTAAAATGAAGCATATTATGGGCATCAGTGGAAAAAGTACAGGCCAAGTTTGTTAAGAGTATAAACTTACAAAACCTATAAAGGAAATTTAATGTCAAAATTAATGTGCAGACTCTGGAGAAAACCTTGCTGGTGTCAAGATATGCAGAATAACTGAATACATTTGCTCAGATCCTCACGCAATCTTACACCTAATTAGAGCTGCCTGAGGCAGAATCTGTCAACGCAGAGATGGAAATCTCAGCTGGGCACAGGCTGCTGACCAACACGCTGCTTGCGAGCTCACTGACTGGTTTTCCACAGCACTACAGCATTTACTTTACGGGCATTAATTAAGGTCCAAAATAATGCTGGCAAAGTATTTTTGCTGCAGAATCAGATTGGAGGCAGGTCGAGTTGAGAAGTAATTTTGCGATGGAAACCTGACAGCTGTTACACACAAACTTTTCTATTCAGTTGACCATTAATTCGAGGGAACAGAAGGGGCTTAGGGGAAATGAGGAAGCATGGTAGACTATGGTTCCAGGAACTGTTATTCTCAGGTTATCTATTTTCATCTACATAAGGCTTCCTAGGAAGCCTTGACAGAGTTTCCTAGCCATGGTGAGCTGTCAACCTGCCTGCACAGCAAAGCATGGAGTCATTCTCATCCCATCTTACCACTACCATAAGCTCTTCCAGAAATCTCCCTCAGAAATATCTTATGCAGATAAGCAGCAGTTTTTCTTGAGTAAGGGCCACGCTGTTTGCACAATAGCAGTCATCGCAACCATCTCCCATGGCAGAGGAGTCCACAAGCTAACTACAGGATGCCTGAGGAGCTATTTCCTGGTATTCTTTCACTTTCCACCAGCTGCTGTTGTTATTATTTAACTCATTATTAGTTTTGAGTATGATGCAGCATCAAGCGGTTGTTGTTCTTATTAAGGAAAAATAATCATCTGTCTGGCCTCCGCTTGGATGAAAGCTCGATTCTCTCTGGGGAGTTTTCAGCATTAGTCCATCTCCAGCAACAAAAGCTGTGATTTTAGCACCCTCCAAAACACTGGATTTACAGTAGAAGTCGAAATTGGGCAGGGAAGCAAAATTCACAGTATTTCCCATGAGGAGTTCTTCATACGGATAGTCAGCAGGATGGTCACTTATGTGTACAATAAATTCTAGTAAAATAAACACACCCTCCAAACTTCCTGGGCTCTAAATCATCCTGCTAAATTTGATTATCACTTAAGTGATTTAAAAAGCAAGATGTTCTCTGCATTATAAGAGTTTATTCACAACGTCAGCTAAAAGTAATAGACACTGCAGTAATTCAAACCAGAAGGTGGGGGAAAAAGGAGTTATGAAAACTTGGCTTAGACGAGAGACCAGAGAAGAAGTTGAAGGAAGAGCAGCATTTTTGAGGGAAAGGCGAATTGAAGGAATGAAGTTTTGAAATTCCTGTCTTTCCTGCCTCCTCAGTAAGCAGGAGAATCTACCGTTTGCTGGCTTCATGGGGAACAAAGCAGAGCTTGCAGTTTTAAGCTTCGCTGCTCCCACTGGCTGTGTCTACACTGCTGCTTACCCTGAGATACAGCACTTGTGTACGCACAAAAAGTTTCTAAAAAAAAAATATCCTTCTGGAAGCACTGGACCATGTCTGCACTCAACATTAGACCCCCTGGATGTCAGGAGGACCAATGCTTGAGTGCTGAACGGAGAGAGGGGTCTCACAGCTGCTGTCACCACTGCTCATGGGTAGCGAGTTCAACCACCTGAGGATCCGCTCGGCACGGCTTCTGCTGACCCTTCTCCCTGACACGATCTCTCCTCCAGAATATGCACATCCTGTGCCTACTGCACGTGGATAAATTCCGAATGGGGATGAATTTGCCAAAGAGACGTTAACATCCCACCTGAGGAGATAACGCAGCCTGGAAGCAAACATCACAACAAAGAGGCAGGAGGAAGAGATGCCACCCCTCCTGCACGGGATCTGCTGAGCCACGCGGTTCTGCACCAAAACTCAAGTAAGACTTCTAGAAAGCTTCAAATAATTAACAGCATGAAGTTAACCGTATGTCAAACATTTCACGGCATATACCCAAACTGTAAATGAGTATCTGTTAGAATTTTAGTTGGAGAAGAAAAACGATAGAGGAACATTTCTTTTTCATTAATGCTCTAACGTATTTCCTTACCCACCTCCTTATCCAAGAACATTTGCCCATCCGTAGCTTCAAATAAACTTTGAAAAAAATCAGAAAAGTAAGCGAGGCTCTCAGCGTTTTTACAGCTGGAATAGAAATGGGAACAAGCATCATCTGTATGATTTCCTTCCATCCTGGTACAAAATAAGAGAATGAGGGTAGACCTAGAGACACGGCTGTTTGGGAAAGCCTGTGCAGCACTGAGTCTGTGCCGTGTTGTTCTAAGATGTCCAACAACAGCTCCAACCCAAGAGTAACAACAAGAAATTCATGTCACAGCACATAAAAAGAAGTCTGTTGGACAGAAGTATCCACCAGCATTAACTAATAATCTTAACAGACTTGGGCCAAGAATTTAAATCACAACCCCAGGAAGTAGATGAATTTGAGGTTCTAGGCCTTCATGTGTGTGGGCTGCATGGGGGTCTTAGGCCTTGAAGAAGAGAGATTGACATTTATCCAGAACAAGACATGTGGGCTCACTGTGCTCAACCTCAGAGATTTAAGGGCCTCAGATGAAGGTTCTGGGGATTTGCGTCTTGGTCAAGAAAAGGGTTCATGCTTTAGGAGCAGTTCTTTCACATTTTTATCTGGGACAAGACAATGGGCAACCAGATTAACCTGCTATCCGAAGGGTCTTTATTAAGATGCCCTGAAAGAGGCTGGCAGTGAACATGCTACCAAAGCAGGACGTGCCCAGGTGGGCTCCGTATCTCAGAGGCCACCTGTCAGCCCCAGCATCAGCCCAGCCCTGACACTGCACTTCAGCTGCTCTTCAGCATGTGAACTGCAGGAACTAAAGCTGGCAGTCACAAACACAGCTTCATGTCTTTTATTGTAAAGGTCTGACTCCTTTTCCTGAAGCTTTTAAGTATGGCCCTTTGAGCATAATTGAATGAGACAGAAGCAAAAACCAAGAGGCCTCTGCTTTGGAAAGAGATGTGACACTCATTGATTGTTAACCACAAAACACAGGCCTCTTCTCTTTCTTCTTCTTCTTTTTTTTTTTTTAAGTGTTAACTTCACAGTTTTTCTGCCTTTGAAGTAGCTTGATGTTACCAGCGCCTTAGAACCCAAAATGTCCTCATCAGCATGTTGGGGCACCTCTCCTTCAGGGAGTGGAGCCACTAGGTAGCCCCTGGGATAATTCTTGCATCCTGACAATTTGACTGTCCCCACAGCACCACCAGACAAGCAGGAGGCTTGTTTGTACCTGCACCAAACACCTCATTTACATTTCCACTTCCTATAACTCCTGCCCACCTGCCATAGCACGTTGTTGCCGAGAGCCTGCAGCAGAACTGCCCTGGATGCTGTGTATATAACATTTCTTCCAGGCTTACAGTGATGCCAGTGAGCCTGATCCGCTCCATCTACAACAACTGCAACAGTCTTTTCAGACCCAAACTGCAGAAATCTTTGGGGGGGTTACATTTCTCTGCAAATTAACTCTCACGTTGCCTGCATGAGAACTGAGATTTGAAGTGTGTATTTTCAATAATTACCTACATAATGCAAATCTGTGACTATAACAGTGTGGTGGACTGTAACGACTGTCTTGTCACCTCCTGCCTAACCCAAGCATGAGCCTTGTCCTTTTGTCACCTCCAGCCCTTGTTCTGAATCAGTCTCTCCACTCGGTCCCTGTGGTGTCTCCAAGTCATGCTGAGCACAGAGATGAAAACAACCCAACCTTGGCTTCTAGTGGTGGAGAATCCTACATGTCCCATCCATAAATCAAATATTTGTAAGGTACTCTTGTGGTTAACTACTTTCACCATTAAAATTTTTAATTGCATTTCCAGCCCAGATTTGTCTGGATGTTGCTTACAACCGTTGTACCTTGTTCTAGCTCCCTTTGATACGCAAAGGGGATCCTGTTCCCAAATTAGTTTTCTCCAAATTCCAAGTTGGAGAATTAGTTTTTTTAAATACAATTTAAGATGATTGGTCAGCCTATGACATACTACTGTTTTGTCCTCAGCAATGCCCAGTCCAAAGTCGAATAGTGAGGCTGTGGCAGCACAGGAACTGTACAAAAGTGTGAGCCAGTATCCAGCTACTCTTCTGATTCAAAGAATCACTGCTTCCTTAGCTCTGAGACCATCATAAAATAAAATATTTCTTGGATGTACTCTGACACATGAGCAACACTTTCTCAAAGTCAGTGGGAGCCTTTCCACCTCCACTAGTGGGCATTTTATCAAGTTCTGACTTCTTTTGAAAGAAGTGAAGCTGGGCTAAAGTCTCCAAATCCTACCATAATTTGAACTTTATTGCCTGTGCAAGAGAAAAGCAGCCAAAAAACCACCCCAAATAAAAGTATAGAAAATAAACGGTAAAGCAAAGTTTCCCCAAAGAGATAACAATACAGCTTGATGATAGTTCTCATTTTTTCTTTTTTAATGAAAGGGAAATACATGCTTTCTCCAAATTTTTGCCAAAAGGCAGTTCCCAGAGTATACATTTAATGACAGCATCACAGGAAGACAATTTTTCCCATCCTTTCCAAGTTCCCCACCCACTGCAAAAAGGATATCAACAGGAAGAAATCCCACACAGAAGGGGCTGGTGGAAGAACACGTCTGATTGAAGTGAAACAGTTTTTTTCTAGCTGGGCTGATTTGAAAGGGCTCTGGTGAGCAGTCTGTCATCTACTGGAGATCACCATAGCCCAAGGTCTCTTTGGGGCTCATCAAAATAGTTTGTTCGTTCATTAGGCTGACAGGAGAGGGCCCAATATCGGTCCCTGGCGGAATTTCTCATACCTGATGAGATCATGGTCTTTTGGGGTTTTTTTGGGGTGTTGGGGTTTTTTTCCTCCTCGGGTTGGAAGGTGAATTTGCAGAAGGGAAGGTTATCTGGGGCCTCAAACATCAAGCTAAAGGTGCCTATGTAGCAGTCAGTGGAAAGTGGTGGTGATGCCTGGTCGATAGGAGATTAAATGGTGTTTTGAAGTGAAGGAAGGACCACCCCTGATGCAGCACTTCCAGTTAAGCTAAAGGCAAAATGTCTGCTATAAACAACATAATATATGTAAACTTCACTTGCACTTAAAACCAGGCTTGAAAAAATACTAGTGGGAGAAGAAACACCAACAAATCAAAAGTGGCAGAGGATAAAAGGTGGATTTCAGAGAGGTCAGAACAAGAAGGCAGGCTCCTATGGAAGGCCAGACAGAGCACAACCATCCATTAGCTCTCAGTCACATCGTCCCAGCAAGGGAGGATTTGAAGAGCCAAATAAGTCCATGAAATTCACACAGGGCCTGCAAGGATGAAAGACATATTACACTTGAAGAGACACATTCCCCAGTCAAGACCAGAAAATCCCTTAAAATTATCAGGTGAGTTGGTCCAGAGTCTCTGGCAGGATTTCTGCAGAGCAGCAGGAGCTATGGTGTGGTGGTCTCCAATAAATCACGAGCCGCTGCTGTGTTGCTGATGCAGAGAACTGAGATCCAGCAGGCACCAGTCAGCGTCTGTCTGGGACAGAATCACGTTGAGATGTGATTCTGGGACAGTGAGTGTCTGACCAGCATCTGACCCTGGCAATGACCTCTGGGTGGTGTCAGAGAGAGGGAAGCTACTGGGAATTGTGCTCTTGATGGAGATTTCCTGGGGGGAAACTGGGGAAATCACTCTATTATCTTGCTGGAGGCCAGTTATTCCTGGATGGGCTTCCTCACTCATTGCTATTTCTGACGTGCTTTGGGTTAAGCACCAAAGCAGTGCCAAGTCATAGCAAACAGCCTTACACTGAGTGATCACAACTTGACTCACTTTAAGTAAAGCTACTGCTTTTAGTGTCATAAAGAGAGTAGAGCTGGAGGAGTTGGGGGGAGTGAAGGGCTCAGTTCCTGCTGTGATGAAGGGGGCTGGAATTTCGATCAAGAAACACAAGAAAAATGTCTTCAAATATATTTCCCTGGTAAAAGAGGAAGGACTCCTCACTGACCTACATGGATATCTTAAGGTAGCAAAAGAGCTGGAGTCTTATCGAGTGTCCAAAAAGGGACACAAAAGCAACAAAGGAAGCATCTGAGAGGCTGGGGAGAGGAGAGGTAAACTGAGAACTGTCCAAATTAACCCAGCCAGACTTTTTAATGAGGAAAAACGCCTCAGATGTTTTCCAGCCACAAACAGCCAGAACATAAAGGGAAAAGGCTTGTGGTGCAGTAAAAATGAGGCAGAAATAAGAGAACCAAGGGTTACTCCAGCCAGCCTGTGACTCTGCCTGTGATGCTCAGCAAAGAGCTGCTGCAAAAGAAAAGAGCGTTGGGCAAAGGCAGAGTGGCAAGTGAGAAGACATGGAAAGGATGGAGCTGAGAGGGAGTCACAGCCACAGCATCACCCAGGGATATCCAGAGGGATGGGGACATCTCCATCCTAGGGTTTGAAAAGAACAGGCACAAGAAATCTGCAAGTCAGGAGCACAGATTTGTAAACCCTAGATGTGCAATAACTGCATTTAGAGAAAGGAGCAAGGATTAAAGAACAGTTTAGGCACCAGCAGGCCACTGAATCTGAACTGACAGCATAGGGACCTTTCAAAAGCACTTTTTTTTCCCCCAAGAAAAATTAGACATTGCAAATCAGGCTCTGCCTCCAACCCTTTTCTTTCCAAGAAATGGGTCCCAATTCTCTCCTGGCAGGACATGAGTCATTCTGACCACCCTCAGTGAAAGTCAATCGTGTTCGTGGGGGAAGAAGAAAGCCCCTGGCACACACCATGGATGTTGCTTTCCTGGGCATCATCTGGGTAACATACTTCCAGTCAGAGCTGCCATTCATTTTTGGCAAATGACTAATAATGACTTGCAAACCTTGCTACTGTGTTTTTCATCACAGCTGCTCTGGGGATATGTTTCTGGCACACAAAGCACTGCTACTATCATGACAAAAACAATTATAAGAGTAAAAAAAGCAGGCCAGAAAGATATAAGGTTATTGTCAGGGTGAGGGCAGGGGAATTACTGAGTTGTCCACAAAATAGCTTAAACGAGTTGATTTCTTATCGTGACATCACGAGTTATGCTGACTCAATTATGATGAGTGATAATCATGACAAAAACTGCTCTAGCTATGGCCTTGGGAGATGAAAACCAGGGGAGGAATTAGCAGGGGCTGGAGACAAAAAAAAAAAAAGAAAATTAAGTCACAGGCAGCAGAACAAAAAGCTTCAGTAAATATTAAGCCAACAAAGATTGGTTTAAATTATAGTGTTTGAGTGGAGTAGCAGGAAAAATAACTCCACAAAAGCAAGGCAAGGATTATTTTATAGGGTGTGCCTATATAACGCCAGGCACCCCAGGGGGGATTAGGGCCCCCAGGAGTCCTGGCAGTGCAAAGGTGCACGCACCTGGTCCCCAAGCAGAAGAGGTGTTTAGGATTAGAGCTCTGCATCTGCAAGTCTTACCCTCATCATATAGTGCTTTTCATAAATCCACCTAACATCCCTATAAAACCAGAGGATTTTTATGTCTCCTTCAGTGCTCAGAACCATACAAGTTCTTGCTGTCAGAAATCTGTCCTGTTTCTCCTAAATGATCTTATTACAAAGCTATACCTGGACATCAGTTGTCCTCCTGGCACGGTCCCCTCTGCACATCTCTAATACCCTCATGACCTCCCTTTTGCAGGGATAACTAATCCAGCATCTCTCAGTTCCTTCACATCAATGGCCCCTTCCTTTCCCTGGGGCTGCTGAGCATATTCCAGATGGGAAATGTGATCCCCCAAAGCTATCTCTGTCTTGGAATTAGGAGGCAGCTGGGTGCTGAGAAACCCACCTCTGAGAAAAAGGGCTAAAAAACAAATAAAACCATGCGAGAGCTAAGGAAAGCTGGAAGTAAGGAGATGATTTGTGTAAACTCTAAATTGACCAAGCCTCATGCAGAAGGTTCAAGTTACATTTTGCGGGCAGGGAGAGGCAAACTCAGGCACAACAGCAGCAGCTTCAAAGCAGTGCAGAGATGAATTCTTCCCTGCTGCCTCTATGCCACCCTCCACCACACAGAAAAATCAGGCAAATGGAACCTTTCATGTTTGCTGTACATGAAAGTGAAGAAAAAAAAAAAAAAAGTCAAAATATCTGAGCTTTCCCTATCAATTCCAGGCTGTTGGAAACAGCCGCGCGTTTGTGCCGGCCACAGCGGTGCAGGCAAGGAGCAGTCTGCCTGCCATGGGAAAGCTTGGGACACTGGAGCTCAAATATTACCTGTAGCCTGAGATGACACAATGAAAGGAAAAGACATTTTTAGGTTTTTCAGGACGTTTGCTGCCTAAGCATATGCAGGGGGGCCAAGGCACAGCACAGCCGGCTCTGGTCACGCTCCCCCACAGACCACCCAGGTCCCAGTTCACAGCCAGTGCTTGTTCTCCCTCCGGTGTCTTCAGGACACCCCAGCGTGGTAAGGGACTGAGAGATATTTGAAAGCTAGACAAATATAAACAGTTGCAGGTTTAGAAAACAGGAGATAGAGATTTTTGTGATAGAGCTGTCACTCTAGAGAGCAAGACCCGATTATAAAGTCAAAATGAAAAACCTGTCTGGCTCGGGAGCGTGGAAAACGCACTGAGGGCAGGAGTTATGCAACGTGGCAAGATGTTTATCAATTCTGGGTTTTTCACTTTTTTTCTTCTGAAATTGGAACTGAGAGCTGGAAAGGGAGATGCTGGGGGTGAGAAAGAAAACAAGGACTCTTCATTTCCTCGGTTGCCATTTCAAAACCATGACATGGAGACAGCAACACTGGGAACAATTTAAAAGGAGCCTGTGGTTTGCTCCCCTCTGAAGACTTTCAAGGAGGATTCAGCTGTGACAATGCTGAGGGAAAAAGGGATAGACCTTCTTTCACCCACCAGTCCCTTGATATTAACACTAACATAGTCAGGGCTTGGTCTGGGAACGGGGAGCTCAGGCGCATCTCTGCCACACTTGGCAACACGGGCTATCACTCCTGTCTCTGCACTCAGCAACACCTTAAAAAAATGCCTTTCATAGGGATGAAATGCTGCTGCCTGTCCAAATCCAGAGGAGATGACAGCTGAGAGGTTTGGGTAAAGTTGGGAAAAGTTCACAAGAAACACTTGTGGGTGGTAGAGTGATGTAACCCCTTAGGTAGCTCCCAGCATTTTGAGGTTAGCTGTCCACTAACTTCCCATTAAAATCTTGGCACTCTTCACACAGTCATTGCAACACCCGATTTCCGCATGCTCAAGAGGGTGCCGATCCACAGGCTGCCCCCCATGCCCTGCTGCCTTGGATGCCCAGGAGCTGCTCTGAATGTCAAGAGCGAGAAGCCACTTGCTCCTGGGAGAAATGACTCAACAGCCAGACCGGGGACACATTCCAGCATGCAGGAAAACAGCTGAAACCTTGAGTGGTCTTGCAACACCCAGACACTCAACAGGGTGAAGCAATCACCCACAGGAGCTGTTTTTCAGCTAAGCTGAATTCTATCTGCAGAGCCCACAAGTTACCAGGACCAGAGTTTGTTCCACCATGGTTTATGGAGTACCCAAACCCAGAGTAACGTGGCTCTTGCTGGACACCAGTGCCCCTTCCCACCCCAAAAGCTCAGGGTGGGCAGCAAGCTGTGTACCAGGCATATCTAAAATGCAGAAAGATCCTGCTCAGGCTGTGGTACGGGCAGAGAGAAGCAGCCCAAGGGTCCTTTTGCAGGGATGCAAAACTGTTGCCCGGCAAGGAGCCACCACCTTATCCTACATCCTCCGTACTCAAAAAGAACGTCTACAGGAGAATTGCATTTTTGCATCTTAACAGTTACAGGTTGGATTTTCTTGGTGTTTTTGTTTGTTTGGGCTGTTTTGTTTGTTGGTTTTGTTTTTGTTTTTTTTTTTTTTAAGCCTGGAAAATGTCCATGCTCTACGGAGAAGATTAAAAAGAAAACCAACAAAACCAGTGAAAATGAGTATATGTTTTTGGTGGGAAGCAGGGCAGTTTTTCATAATTTTTAAAGCCAAAATTTCATGGACATGGTGGTACCTTCGTACTGCAGGAAGAGTCATTCGAAACAAACATTTCAGAGTTAAACAGAGATCAGCCCTGGCAGGTGTTTGATGACGTTAACGGAGCCAAGCGAAGAAAGCATCTCTCCATTACACATGCAATTATCTGTTTGAACCAAAAACACCAAGGTTGGAGTAAACAGCACGATGCTTGCTTTCCAAAATATTTAAGTTATTCTGAACATTTGACCAGTAGGAGGGAGCAAAGCAGGGACAAAACTACTCGTGTAGTGCTTCCTAATGTACATATACTACTCACGCTTTTCATAGTTGAACGGTTAACAACAAAGACAATTACATTCTTGCTACAGCTGATTAAACAGTTGATGCCAGGGACCCCAGGCTTCTCAGACACGGCTGTTTGCTGTAAGCACAGCCAGCAAAACAAAAACAAGGCTAAAGCAGAGATGTTCATCTGCCATGGCTCAGGTTCAGGACAGCAATCCTAGCCAGAGTCGTGCAGAAATATGAAACACGTCCTGTTTATACTAAAATGCACATGATTTAACAGAACTTAACAGGGTTGGAAATGTGGTGGTGTTGTTAAATTTGTAACTGAACTAGGATCTGAATTGTCCCTCTGCTGCTATCAAGGAGCTGGAGCTGCCAAGCCCTGTGTACAGGAGTCCTGGATCCTTCTTTGGTTTATGGGTTAACATTCCTGTAGTCAATCCATGTTTTCTTGGCTGTACCTAAAGCATCCCACCAGCCCAGCTGGGCAACTCTAGGTGATGTCTTAGGCATGCCGACAGCTCTCCATTTGGAAAAGCTTTGATTCCCGTTGAGCCTGCGTCACAAACACATCACCCAATAGGCCATTCCCCACCTACAGCTGTTCCCCGAGGCATCATAACTTATGTTATACCTAATATCTGACTTCTAGAGAAATAAGTCTCATTGAATTTTAATGACCTATCATCTCAGCAGGCATAGTCTTATTCATTGCTACATTCCACAAATTCCTCTCAGAATTATTTCACATTCAGCTTTGGTTTTCCTTTTTGGATGCACTGAATGTTGTCTCCTTAATATGCCTTTGCAAGAAACAACTGCATTTGTATTGGCAATTCTGTTTTCAAGATATTACTAAATCTCCAGTCCTTTCCCTGTGGGATGACAAAAGCTGTATAAATAAGAAGAAAGTTGGCTCCTGACCACTTTTTACAAAAGAGAGAAAAATATGCTTTACTATGTGGCATAATAGATAATCTTTCCACACACTTAGACAGCAACTCTTTCTGTGGAAAAAAAAAAACCCAACACTGCAAGCCTTTCACATTTTAGCTCAAGTGGAATATTCTCTCCAAAGCTAAATGTTTTAGAAGTCAGTCCACATTTGGTATTCAATACTCATCGTTTACTTTTGTCTCTGTATCATTTTTATTACAGTGAATCCTAGACATGAACACAAGTGAATTTTTTATACCACTCAGTGAGGTATAGACTATAAAAAAATGCTCCCCCACATTGCTAATATGAAAGAGTTCCAGTCCTGAAGTGCTTACCAACTAAAAAGCCCTGAGAAGCAATGAGGGAGAGCTGTCACCCACCAGCGAGCTGCAGACCTGCAGCAGGAAAGCTGATGCAATGTCCTCCTGAAGGAAGCATGTGGCAGAAAGGAGAGGACCAGCACGAGCACACACCTAGAGCTGGTGCTCCTACTGACATATCCAATGTCTCACCATGGGAACAGTGTTTTAACCGTGGAAGAAATGCCATGTTTATTGGTGGGTTTGGTGAGGGAACTCTAGCAAGGGCAAAGGGTTTGTTGCTGACCCTGTACTCCCTTAACAGAGTAACAGTGAGAGGTAGAGTTGGTCCCTTCAAGGCTTGGTCTTAATCCTGAGACAGAACACCTCTAAACCACTGTTCTAGAAATGGCAAAAAAATAATATAGTACAAATCTTCACACCCCTGGTACAGTGGACCTGTTTTGGTTCATGAAACACTATGTGAGGCACCACAAAAAGACGTATGAGCATCCTCTAACATCAATGCAGAGCATGGAGCTCACAGTCCAACCCGGCCTGCTGCATGACATGAAGCTGGGATTTACAGCCAAAGCAGCCAACAGTCACGTGCCACCCAGGGACGTGATCTGCAGGGTCTTGTGCACTGGTGTTTCTCCATAGCTAAGTACTTAGCTAAGCAGCAACTCTGGTTTATATTTAGTTAATGGCAAGTTAATGGAAATCAACTGGAAAGATTCCCGTTGACTCCAAAGGGCCATGCCCCAACACATAATGCATTAATGGAATAAACCACCCTGTTAAATCATCAGAAGTCATGGACAGACTCATTCCTCACCCCTAAGTCCCTGCCCAGATGATACAGCTTCTCTTGAAGGGAGGAATGAGAGGAGTTAATCCCAGGACTAAAGACTAGGTTACCAAATGCAAATTTCACACTCCTCCCAGACAAACACCTCTGAACAGGAAAAAAGGCAAAATCAGAGCACAGTCCCCCAGGGCCAGACCAAAGCGAGCTACCCTGATCCTGTGATGGTTCTTTAGCAGCCAAATCCTCCCCTACCCACCCCAGAGGGATCTGGCTACATAGGTAGTAAGGAATGTGTGGCAAGAAAAGGCCACTGCTCGTTAGAGGGCGAGGATGAGAGTGAAATAAAAAAAAAAAAGCATATTCTGAAAGGCTGGATTTTGGTGCCTGGGATACATCTCCATACACTCAGCCTGGCTTGGAGCTAGAGAGCCCTATAGCTCTTGGAACCTTCTGCTGCAACTTTCCATCCAAAAACTCCACGTGGACTCACTTGTAAATGGCAAGAGATTAGAGAACTTCCCGTCGTCATCACTTATTCACGAAAAGTTTGGAAAAATTTTGCTTTCCGCAGACAAAAAAAAAAAAAGAAAAAAGGGATCTGCTCTGTAGCAGGCCGGGGAGGGGGGGGATAAAATGTTTATACTGTGCATTACCTAAAAAAATAATTCATATGATAAATCTTTGTCTTAAAAGCCCTGGACAAAAATAACAAATAAATTAATCATTCAAATTATTGTGGAAACAGCCATGTTTCACGTTATTTAGGGGTTTAATGTTCCTTTTAGGGTTAGTTTTTTTTTTTTTTTCTTCAGAAGAAAGGCAATTTTCTTAGCATTGCTGTGAATACCAATGTCAAACTCTATTTTAACAGTGCTCAGTGATGCATGAACATCCCAAAGGCAGAATTTTAAAAACACCCAAACCATTTGTTAAAGAGTAACTAGACAAGTTGAACAGTTTTTCTTTTCTTTTCCTTCAAACTTTAAAAGAGAGGATGAAATATAAATTCACATGAATAATGTATGAGCCAATCCCCATTAAAATTAACAGGAACCTTTTCATTGACTTTATCTGATCTTTGGATCAGAACCAGAAAAATCTTTTTCTACTGGCAAACATCCCTTGTGACCAAAATTAGCAATAAGAGATTGCAGGAAGCCAAAGTATTTCTTAAAAAGCTGGTGTTTTTCCCACCAGATGGTATGGCCCATTCTAGTTACCCTCTAGAGACCTTGAGGTGTGGGATACCCTTTGCAGCAGCAGAGCAGCAGTGGTGGGACTCCAGCAGGTGCTCCTAAGCACAGGCAGAAGACCTTCCACCTTTTACTTAGAAAAGGAAGAAATGAAGGTTGCCCTGCTATGGAAAGGAAAAGCACTGTCTCAAGCCCAGTCACGGCTTTTGGGAATAGCAGTTGTCTTTTCACCAAGACAGCAACCTCGTCTTAGCTGAGTCCTTCCTCAAACACAAGCCTGTTCCATAGGCATCCCTGTTCAATCCTCTCCTCTGATATTTCCAGCCTTATCCTGATGCATTTCGTTGTCAAGGCAGGGATGTGCTTCCCTGTTACACATCATCTCACCTGTTTTTTTATTTATTTAATTTTCTTTGATAGCATTCAGTTAAAACAACCAACCCAAAACTCACGTGGCTTGTCTGCTGCTCACTGCCCTTTGCAGAGGGGCCTGGGGGTAGCCCTTGGGTCACATTCCTACTCCAAGCCTCATTGCAAGGGCTGGTGATGGGGACAAGGTGAGTAGCAGGTTAAGCCAGCAGTGCCCTGGGGAGCTGCTGTGGACCGTGAGTCCCAGTCCAGTGTGTAGGCAGCGTGGCTTTCAAAGCCAGTTGAGCATGAAGGATGGATGGAGGGTTACCTGCCTGAGAAGGACAGAGGCAGAGTGTGCTCCGAGAGCACTCAGTTTTGTTCTTAATACCTCTGAAGTATAACAGCAGCTTTTCTTTAAATGATTTCCCCCAAATCTTTAGTTTATGGAGTATAAGTGCAGAAGTATATGATGCTAACAGGTTACCCCTGGTAGGGGAGAGGCTCTCTGCAGGATGCTTGGCCAGCAGCAGTGGACTAACATCAGCTACAGACCAAGCCCCTCCATCTCTCTGCATAGATTCAGTCAATTAATCTAAATCAGCCCTTTGAACAGGTGCAGGCCCAATTAGCATCATTAACCAGCTGTAAATCAAACGAGCAGCATGCTAAATTGCTCTCTTTGGATGCATACCAGAAAGATTACATACATGTGAATAAAGATTACATATATGTGAGTGTGTGCTGAGGATCTCTGGGAAACCACATGTTCCTGAGCCATGGTCCCTGGGGAGGCGTGAAGGTTGGCATGAGCCTTGGGATTTGGCCACTCCTTTGTACCAAGGTTATATTTTAATTTCAAATGTGTTGTCATAACCCACAAGAGACCTACCAGTCCCTACCAGTGCTCTTGAGTTTCTTAAAGCCTCAAGATGTGAGTGGGAATTACATTATTATTACTAATTACATTATTATTACTAATAATATTAACTGAGAGGGGAAACACCAATAGCAATAGCAAGAATAACCCCAACTATGTCAGACTTATGAAGGGTAAGTTAAAAACAATTTGGGACCTAATTTGTTGAGGATAAAACATCAACAGCATTCAGACCTGTGCCTCACCTGGCCTCTAGCTCAGCAAGTGATTTATGCAGAGGCCTAATTTTAAGCACACAATTCATGTATGAGATTTAATGGGTGCATTTTGTAAGTTTAAAATTACATATATTTAAGAGCACTGCTGACTCAGGGGATATCTTCCTGTATTTTTATTGTAGCTTCAAATTCTTCATAATTACATTACCCCTCCTGCTCTTTTCAGATATTTCTATCTTTACTCTGCATCAGGAAAAGTCTCTCTTTCACAGTTTGTTAATCAGTTTATGATAACACAATCTTTGTGGTGTTTTCCTTGGCAGCATGCCTTGGACTGAAATTATTTAATGATCTGAGCACTAATTGAAGATTAAGGTTTGTGGTTGTGTGCACTTGGGTCCCCCACTGAACATGAACCCAAAAGAGCTGAAGACATCCATCCTTTTCTAGGATCAAGAGCCAAAATACTAAGAAATAATGAGATCCAGCAGGCTGGTGTCATTGTGGTGCTGCTTTGTACAGATTTCACATAGCATCTAGGTTTGTATCAATATTTTTCCAAGGAAATCACAGAAGTTCAGTCTCACCACCCTCTCCTCATAATCACGTACACAAGACTGGTACAGAGAGCCAATAAAATGGTCCAAAGTCACTTACTGACCGAGGTTCCTCCTGAGGCAGAAGATTTTGGTTTGTCCTGCAAGTCCCAGGCTGTGGACTTGGTTGCTGCATCCCCAGCAAAAAAATGGTCCTGAAGAAGGACACACTTAACTCCCCCCACTACTGTGGTTCACCTGTCATGGTGCTCCATGAAAGACCTGATGGGACCCACCAGGGTTTTCCCCAAGCCCCAGTCAGTCACCACAAGCTACATCTTTCCCAGAGTTATTAGAAGAATTCTTAATTCTTTTACTCCTGTTTTCGTTTTGCAATTTTTAAGGCAACAGCAGGTTTTCAAACATCCATTTAATAAAAAGAAAAAAAATAAAAATCAGCAGTAAAAGTGTTTTAGGAAGTGGAGGTGATGGCTTACTGATTCTTTTCCATATAGCAGGAAGACATGTGGTTCCAAAGAAAATGAAAATATAGACGAAAAAAAGCTTCAAGAAAATTGTAAAAAGAAAATAAATTAAATAAAATAAAAATCCCAGTCTCCCCAATTAGTTAAACAAGGGAAATGAATGCCACCTGGACTGCAGCAGATATTGGACTGTTTAGATTTTCCAGAAGAGGAAAAGAAATTCACTTTTCTCTCCCCCTGTGTCCCCACTTTTCATCTGTCTTAATTTGTTCACGTTATTTTGTCAGACGTCTGCCCAGCTCCAAGTCAAATAACCTTCATCCTCCTGCCTTCTGCCGGGTAAAACAGATCCAAGCGAGGGAATGGAGAGCAATATCTGCACAATCTTGGCACTTGGATGTATAAACCCAAGCTTAAGCCTCCCTTTCAGTTCTAGTTTGTAAGTCATCCCTTTAGAAACCTGTTGAAATACCTCGACTAGCTGAAATTAGCCTTGTAAATACCCTGCTCACTAGGTCCACCTCAGGGAAAAACAGATGAAAGCCACCATAAAAAACCCAAACAAACCCAAACCATGGAACCTAGATTTCCCCTGAAATATTGAATCATTTTGTTATTGCCTTATTTTGCTTTTGCCTTTCAAAGAGCAGGTGGCCTTAGCACCGATTAGTTAAGCAAAGATGCAGAAGGAGTGTGGCTGTCAGGGGGGAACAGGAGCTAATAGATGATCTTGCTGAGCTCCGAGTGCTCGTCTGCACATGGACACAAAGTGCGCACAGGAACTTTTCATTGTCTCGTGTTTTACGTGGTGACAGGGATTTACCAGCTCAAGTGGAAAGCAAAAACAAAACCCCACTCGCAGGCAAGGTTTGTCTAAAAGAGCAGAACAAATTCTGTCTTTCCCTGAGGAAGGTTCTTGAGAATACAAGATAACAACAACAAAAAAATGGTCATAAGAATCACAAACATCTGGGAAGATCAAGCAACGACAGCTCAAGAATCAAAGCCCTTGTCAGGTGGCAGAGGAGATGCCCAATAACCACTTTTGCTGATAAGAACTACAAGAAATAGCTATTTTTTGCAAGACAGGGTAGAATCAGTTGTCTAAAGCAGTAGAAGCCACTGCCTAAAACATGTAGCATGAGTCAGGTGCTAAGGACATGATTTGAATTGTTCAGGGTTTTGGTTTGGGTTTGTGGTTTTTTTTTGGG
>JANHFX010020377.1:8737-26964 GCA_027560015.1 Chloroceryle amazona | reverse complement strand
GATGCCGCACGCTGCGTAATCAGCTATTCCCATGCAGATGAGCCCCGGGAGAGGAGCCGCAATCAGCACTGGGACTCGCAGTTCTGGGAAGCGCAGACCTCCGCTTTCAGAAACATCTCACGGCGGGAGTGATACCGCCCAAATCTTGCGAGTAATAAAAAATAATGGGAAACAGATGCTGCTGTACCTTAGATTAGAATCTATGTTTAGATTTCCAAGATAATTTTTATCTCCGATACTTTGGCTAATGCAAGGCTGATACAATAAATGGATTTTCGACGGAGTCTGAAAAGAGCACGCCTGCTTCATAACACAATCTGATACATCGTCATCTCCGGCATGGAGACAGGGAAAAGGAACAGAACTGGCCTGAAGCGGGGTCAGGATGGAGGATGTGTTACAGGTATGAGGTCAAATAACCCTGAACTGGTGCTGGAGGAGGAGCAGTCACATCTCCCCTCCCAGCTGTACTAAGCACAGTGGGAAGGACTACCCCACGGGGCTCCCTGGAGGGCAGGGGAACCTCCCCACCTCAGTCCCTCCCTGCAGCAGTCCTCTTTTTCACTGTCCCCTGAAACAGTGGCCACAAATGAAGAAGTTCTTCACTCAGAGTGGTGAGGCACTGGAACAGGTTAACCAGAGAAGTTGTGGGTGCCCCATCCCTGAAACTGTTCAAGACCAGGTTGGATGAGGCTTTGAGCAACCTGGCCTAGCTGAAGATGTCCCTGCCCAAGGCAGAGGGGTTGGAACTAGATGACCTTTAAGATCCCTTCTGACCCAAACCATTCTACAATACAGCCTTTTCCTGTTCTGCAGCCAAGAGGGCCAATGGCAAACACACATGGCCAAAAAAATAAGGGGGGAAAATAAGGAAGAAAAAAATTTATTTTTTCTAAATTATTTGCATTATTATTTTCCAGCCTGAAAACTCTTGGCAAAGTGAAACTCATCAGTTCCTTCTAGCATTGTGAGCGGAGATTATGTAATATTTACAGTGATATTAATGCAATCAATCAGCGTCAGCAAGTGGAGATGTGGGAGCCAGCTATATACACGAGAGAAAAGTGGGGAAAAGGAAAGCACAAAGGGGTCCCTGTGATGGCCAGGGAGAGATGCCAAATATTCCCAGTGCTTTCCAAGCTAATATGTTACAAAATAACACAATCGGCTTTGGCCCAGTTCGTTAAAAATAATTAACTTGACTGCTCAGTGACTTCTCAACAGCCTTGAGATGCCCACCAGTGCCCAGGCATTCACAGAAACACCTTTCCTCCTCCCATTTGAAGGTGAGCACTCTGCCCAGCCCTACTTCAGCTCACTCCCAAATGATGTCAATGGAGCCCTTGTTGGATCTTGGGTTACTGGGAATGGTGAAAGCATCATGGATTGAGAGCCTGCCCTGAACAGAAGGGCTTTGCCACTGCCCCATCCCCTTGCAACAAACGTCAGTGGCTGACAAGAGGCCATTCTTTCTGAGGTGTGCAGCTGCCAGGTAAGTGACTTCACAACACTGAAATCCGCACAACTACCTACTTCTGCTGCTTTGCTTTCTCTTTCTAGGTGGAAATATGAAGGTCCAGAGGGGATTGTTGCCAGAGCTTGATTTCTGCATCACCATTGGAGAAATTTTTGGCAGCAAGGAAAAGGTGTTGGTTTGCTGTACAAGGGTGGGAAGTGGGATCTACAGATGATTCGAGAGAAGCTTCAACCTCAGCCTACACAGCTGCCAAGCAGGCAGACTGAGAAGGGGTCAGCAGTTGGGTTCCATGGAGCTGGTGACTGTCTAGCAGGGTGGAAACACTGCAGGCATTGCCAAACCGAATCTTGGAATAAGCCTTACCTAAATAGCTGCTATTGATGTTCAATCTACAGTTTATCTTGGGATTCAGATCCTGATGGGGACTGTCTTAAGCTCAGACAATGCTGGGACCAGGGATCATTGCTGCTTTGGATGATGGGCCAGTCTCGCTAGGAGAAATAGGAAAATCAGTTCAGAAGAAAGAGTCAGGGCATGTGCTCATAAACCCCTGAATCCCACCTTCAAGAGAGGCCTGACAGGATTATTTTGTTTTTTTCAATTTTAAAAGTTCACGTAACTGTTGAGATACTGGATCAGAGGGGTGTCACATATCAGTAAGCAAGTCTTTACTGGTTTCTGCTGGACCACTGAAAAGTTCATAGCCAAACCTGACTAAACCAAGTAATTCAGATCTACTCTGGATGGTTCACTGCCTGTTGATGTGCTTGTCTGAACTGAATATTTACAGCTTCCAGAATTTACCCCTGCTTGGTCCCTTAAGGACCAAGGCCTGCACATCTTTAGAAGTGTGAACATCACTTGAGAAACCTTGGCGAGGACCTCAATATAATTACGAAAAACTGGCAAGCGTGTAGATGCCTGGAACCCTACAGCCTTATCAGAGGACTTGCTTGACCAAGAATTCAGTTTAGCTTCTTGAGAAAGAAATTCCAGGTATTCTTCATTCAGAGAGGATATCCGGTGTATTTTAAAATCCCCCAGTGCAGTAAAAGAACAGGAGGGAGGTGCTGTTTTTTCCCATGTTCATGTCTGTTACGTTACTCTAAAACAGAAAACCAGAAGTGTGCTCAAGTCACAGCAGATGTACCCAAGGCAGATTCCCCCCCCCTCTCTGGACCTCCTGCCACAAGCCACAAGAACTCCCACACCTCAGAAAGGTTCACTGACACCAACCTCAGCTGAAAGGGTAGGGACAGCTGAGTGGCAGAGCATCAGCTGCTGGGCTGCTGACCCTGGTGCCACTGAGATAAGGCTACAGTGACTCCTTTAACCCCGAGTCTGGAAAGAGCTATCGGCTCAGCTGCGATTGAGAAATGCCTGTTCTCCAGAGGAAGATCAGCATGTGGGCAGCAGTGAATTTTTCAAGAGCAGACCTCGCCAAACAGTCAGTTTGGCAGCAAGAGCCAGTTGTCTTTGAACAGGCACTTGACATGTGATCATTTGGGCTCCTTCCCATTTAGGAGTGTGACTCTCGGGGAAGGCTTGACATCAGATTCTGCCCTGGTCAGAGTGCAAAACTCTGTCTGAGGCCAAGTTTTGTGCATTTCTGACTCCTGAGCCATGCTCTCTCCTTCTCTGACCCAGGGAGTCTATTCTGGGCTGAATTCCTAGTGACACAAGCAGGAATTCCTAGAATAAGACCCTTGTGCACAGATGGAAGAGCAAACTGTTTTGACCACTGAGCAACCACAACCACAAACCACTTCCATTAACTTCAACCTTTTGCTCCAGCTTTAAGGTTTCCATGTAAAAACCCTGACCTTCTGGGTGAAGTTCAACGCTCTCTTAGAAAAAGGGCTCCTTTTTTATTGTTGCAAGGAGCTGTCCCTTGCAGCATGGAGATGTCCACCAGATGCCCTAGAAATCTCTGTCACTAAGGACCTTTGTCACTGGGGGCAAAGGAAAAGAAATATTTGCCCCAGACAATTTTAATCGTGTTGTATAAGCAGATAAATTCGGTGGGTGATCTTCTTTCAATCTCTTTATAATCTCTGTAGAGAAATCTTTCTTCCTGTGAGCAATTCCAAGCAGGAATTAACCTCATGTGTGGGGAAGAGCCTTAGGGAGTAACCTTTCTCTCTCTCCTGTCTAGAGGAGCTGTCAAGCAGAATAAGCCAGGCAGCTAAATAAGACACCTGGAGGTGGATAAGATTAATGCTTCTCTGGTACTCTACCCCTTCGTGTCTCCATCCCAGTGGGCAATGCCTCATCTGCGCTTCAAAATCTGGATAACACCCTTCTCAACACCAAACTGGCCCAGAATTGATACTGGATAGAAAAGCGACCTGAAGCTCTTGTTCCAGGAGGGTCAGGGAGTTGTTTTCTTTGGTCTGTGGTGATATTCACAGCCTTGTCCATATGTCATTCTGAGGCAAGAGTTATGCAATGCCTTCACCATACATTTATCCACACTTCTGATGCTTTAACAATCTGGTTTCTCAGCTAGAGGCTGGAGCCAGAGTATATGAAGAAATGAGCCTGCGAGTTGAACATGTGCTATCAGCAAAGTCTCATTTTATTGTTGACACTTACTATTTCCTAACAGGAGGAGAATG
This sequence comes from Chloroceryle amazona, assembly GCA_027560015.1. Taxonomy (NCBI): domain Eukaryota; kingdom Metazoa; phylum Chordata; class Aves; order Coraciiformes; family Cerylidae; genus Chloroceryle; species Chloroceryle amazona. Next base: position 22,869 of record JANHFX010020377.1, on the reverse strand, counting down.
CACATGAGGCTGTCTTGAGACAGGAATGATGTATGGCCAAGCCCTGAATTGCTTTATGCCTTCAGGCCACTTGCTGCACCAGTCTGCAGTGCAAAAGGTGTCCAAGTTTGACCTCCCCAGTTAGAGCTAACGAAATGAATCATTAACAGCAACAACACTACAACAAGGACCTGAGATGATGGCAATCACCCCACCACCACACTGCAGGCTAACATGGAATAAGAATGACTACGCTGCAGATGAGCTCAAGACAAAAGATGGCTTAGGGAGAGCGGTTCAGCCCAGTCCAGGAGAGCCATGGGCTTGGCCAGCAGTTCCCAGCTAATGCTGAGTCCATCCTGTTTGATTATAAACACAGAGCAGCACTTGGCCGCGGCTCTTGTCTGTGTTTCCATTTGTGCTGATAATACACATTTTTTAAAGGCGATGTTAATTGCTGCACTAGATTTATTAGCATGAATATTATCCATCCTTTCCTTTTACCCCTGCTTCTCTTCAGCTCCATTCATCATCTTTACAAGAGGGCGAGCTGAGGACCACACCTCCTCTGCTTCCTAGAGGTGGCACTACAAACATCAGCTTCAGCATCACCCCTGGATCCAAGGGGTTGAGTTCACAGAAAGTTTTGAGTAAAACGACAGAACTGAGCTGACAGGCCAACTGGATTCTTTTCTCCTGATAAACCCAAAGCAGCTCGAGGTGCTGGTAACATTGCATTTCGTTTGAGGCAGAGCGATAACAGCAAAGAGCTTTCGGGGCGGAATCTAAACCACATCCTCCCATCAAACCCCACCGAGCAAGTACACTAAAATGGCTGAGCGTGCAGCACAAAGCTACATATCAAGCTATTGTTTGGTGCCAGGCTTGAAGCTAAAGCTTTTACAGGAGGAAGGTTACGGGCCTCCAACGGGACGTGAGCTGTGTTTCTGGGCGCAGCAGAAAGCGTGCGCCTGGTGTCTGTGCGGATCCTTGCAAACTGCATCTTGAAATGTAAGCATCAATGGTGCCAAACAATTACGATGTTTATAGAAACTGATGGCCTACATCTGTTTAAAATACTTCACAGTGTTTAGACTGACAGAACAGAAAACATTCTGCAAAGAGCAAGCATAAATTGGATGGTTTGATGTATTTTTTTTAAAGTGAGAACTCGCACTAAATTGATTAACTACTCCAATTCATTAGCACTGTAAGCACTAGAGTGAACATACACCATTAACCTGCCTTCCTGGGACAGAGAATTAATAAAATGTAAGAACATTCTTCCAGAGAGTAAGCTGTATTTCGGACTAGAATGCAGCCTCATATCCCAGCAGTGGTAAAGGCTTCCTGCTTGATCTTACCCAAGGCAAAGCTTTTTCTCCATTGAGAAATTGGCCTTATACATCTTACACCTCAGTTCCCAGTCTCTGCAATGGAGGTAATTCTTCCTCCAGTTTAGGTATTTACAGCCAGACAGAGCAGAAGAGTGAGCTGAAGTCCCAACCTGACCTACTTGCAAAGGATAATTGGATTGGTCCCACCACATAGAGATGCCTGACCAAAGCCCTTGGCTTCGTCTCACTTGCCTGAGGTAACTTTGTATCTCCACCCCAACACTTTCCTCTTTCCAGAGGCCTCTGCAGAATCAGCAGTCCCTCTTTATGCCAGCATCCTACTGGCACCATGGGATGCACCTTCTTTGATCCAGGCAGCTTTAGACATGAGCAAAACATCCAGATGGTTTGAGGGATAAAAGCAGCAGAGATTTTATATATTGTGACTGTAAGAGCAGAGCTATAAGGTGCTGCAATCTAACAGCCTTCAATGGCACAACAGCTCTTCGAGGACCTCAACAAGCCAGGGCAAACTCGAACCACCTCCAGAATATCAGCAGGATGTATTGAGCATTGGGAAATGGTCTTCCCTCCACTCCAGCAGCTCTCCAAGCAGTGCATACAACATGGCAATACCCAAATTCTCATACAGAAACCCAGATGCTCTCTTGCATAACCATCCTTTGCTTGCTCTTCCTCAAACATGGACTGCTGTTTGCATTGCTTTGCTACCTGGCTAATCAAAGAAACCTTCCTTCATTAGTAGCTTGAAAATGTTCTATAAAGCTCCCCAGAGAGCTCACTCTGGGTGACAGTGTTTCAGAACAAAGGGCCCCATTCATCAGAAAAGCCTTTGGAGTTCATTTTCTAATTTTTACCGTTAGTCCTGGAGGGGTTGTGGGGGCTGTGTGTGCAGGTTTTACAGGCAAAGCACACAGATACCCAAGAAGGGACACCCTGCTCTGGAACTAGTTATAACCGAGTCCCCTCAGGCACAGCTGCTGCACAAGAAGGTCTCCCCTCTCTGTTATACTGAACACAACTGTATAGCAGAAAAAAAATCCAGCTCCGGAGCTTTCCCATAGTTAATTGCCAGGATTTTTATGGTATCTAGCTTAGCAAAAGACTTGTAGTTTTCAATTCTTCTTTTTCTTCCACCCATTCCCTTGTATTTTTAAGGCCACTTATGTCACACACACGCGCAAAACTCCAGCACGAAAAGACAGCCACATCAAACACAATGTCACAAATAAGCAGCTTCCATCTCTTCTAAGCCCTTGTTCCTTCTCTGTCAATGCACCATAAATTAGTATGCAGATTATGTAAATTAGAAGCACGTGCAGAGTGGAAGACATTCTGCTTGGCACTGGCAGCAGGCCCTGTGTAAGCACTACAGGCTTCAGAGTGTTACTGGGACCACGGACATCTCTGGGTGAAACACTGCGCAGAACCACAGAAGGGTTGGGGCTGGAAGGGACCTTCAAGACAATTTAGCTCCAGCCCCCTGCACTGAGCAGGAACTTCAACTACAGCAGGTTGCTCAAAGCCCCATCCAACCTGGCCTTGAACACTTCCTGGGATGAGACATCCACAATTTATCAGGGCAACCTGTTCAGTGCCTCACTGAACATCCTAACCGAAATCTCTCCCATTTCAGATTTAAACCATTAGCTCTTGTCACTATACTCTCTGATAAAGAGTCCCTCCTCATTTTTCCTGTAGACTCCGTTTAAATACTAGAAGGATGCTACAAGGTCTCCCCAGAACCTTCTCTTCTCCATGCTGAACAACCCCAACCCCTCCAGCCTGTCCTCACAGGGGAGGTGCTCCAACCCCCAGTCATCTTCATGGCTCTCCTCTGGACCTGCTCCATGCCCTTCTCTCACTGGGGGGGCCAGGGCTGAACACAGAACTTCAGGTGGGGTCTCAACAGAGCAGAGGGGAAGACTCACCTCCCTCAACCTGCATCTGTCAGAAAGCTCCCTGAACCTGTGGAGGCACAGAGGGGATACCCCAGAGCAGCCCTCTGCAGATAAGCAAGGAGCAAGAGCCACTGTTTTTTGTGATCAGCTCCATAACACCAAGCAGATACTCTAAGCATTGCATGAATCCAGCTTGGGACAGCCAGACTCCAGCAGGAAGCTGGAGAGGCACCACATCTCCCATCAGGGAGCTCTTTAGGACATTGAGATGGTGTCAGTGCTGCACTTGGCAGCAAAACTACTGCAAAAGCCCTACATGTGCCTAACTCCATGACACCAATGCCTCATACAGCTCACCTCAGGTGCCCAGCTTGGGCTTGCTCCCAGGGGAGTGTGTCCTGACCCTATAGGGCTCTGTGTGTTGTTCCAGCACTGCTGCCTGACCCCCAGTCCTGGAGCAGAGCTGTGTAAAACATGCAGATGCTTTCATCACTAAACTTACAGCTGCCCTGGGGGAATCTGCATAAGATTACCCAGTGCTCTTTAAATCAGTCCCAGAACAACCTTTTCCAGCCACTGCCAAACAAAAGCTTTTCTAGCAGCATCGCATTCTTCTCTGTTAGAGACCCCCCTGTTTTCAGAGCAGCTCAGCTGTTACACTTGGGTACTAACTGGTGGAAACACACACAAATACCTGTGACCCCACTGAAACTAACGGGAAAACCTGCTGTTAAATTCAAGGAGAGTGGAACAGCATTTGACACCCGTTTTTCCCAGGAAGGAAAAAAAAGGAAGAAGGGAAGGAAAGATCTGTTGAAGCCCAGCTTTAGTCCACAGTGAAGCAAAGCTTGACAGCTCTCATATTCCCTGTGGACAACACACAAAGGCTACAGAAGCGTGCTGCTGCTCCACCATGACATAGGAGCTGTAAGGATGCTGCCCGTACTAGGCTAAGCCTTCGACCTGCTTCTCCCATGTCCAAACTTGCCTGTTACTGCACATGTCACTGTACAGTCTGTACAGGTACTGTACTGTCACTGCCCTTCAGTGGTGTCAACACGGCGAGGTGTCAGTCACCAGCAGAGCCTGTTTTTTTTTGTACAGCACCTGCACTGGCAGATAAAGCACCGGGGTGGCAGGTGCAGCATCTGCCAAGCATCGCCCAGCAAGCACATTCTTAAGGCACGGGGTGCTTTTAGACCTTTATTCTACTTCCAAAATAACTAAGCCACCGACTTCTTAAAGTGGACTTTATAGTGGAAGGCTACACTATCTTTCCATTTTGTTTGGTGAGGACCAGAGAATGCACCCAGTTTGCATCCATTGTAACCTGTCCAGAGGACCACCCAGGCTCTCAGGGAGTAAAGATTCTTGTGGTTCCCAGTAAGCTATCCCCCACTAGAAACCTGCTTGCTCTGTCCTCCCCCTCTCCGACTCTCTAGGCAAGTAAATCAGAAATGCCAATACCACATGAGAAGAGGTGTCTCTGCCAGGTAAATGAGTGCTAGGAGTGAGCAGCACTTTATGGCTCCCCTCAGAGCAATATATGCTTACACCAGCCAAAGACTTGTTCTTTCCACCAGGTTGGATAAGTGGATTTTAGGCAAAGCCAACCTAACATCTCTGCTGCCAGCTCTCAGTCCAGCTGCGCAACCACTTGCAGATGTCTGACGTGATCCCACATACTGGAGTTTTTCAAATTCCCCTTGGTACCAGCTGGGGGTGATGAACAGCTCAGGCTCGTGAGGATGCCCTCTGTGGACCAGAGAAAGGCCAAGCCACCACTATCCACTATGTGAGGATAAGAAGGGGACATCCCTAGCCAAGGTTGAAGGATCTCAGCAGCTTAGGAAACCAGCTCCATCTGAAGGGATATGGAATCGCCATCTATGTGAGGAGGCACACCAGGCTCAGAGCTCTGAGAGAAGTTGACCCTACACAGCCAGTTGTTGGATCTGCTACACATTGATATTTCTGTACAAATAGACTTGGAAGCTGCTCACATCAGCATTTAGCTGGAGGAAATCCCAGCCACGAGCCCACTGGGATCAGGGGAATCAAAGTGCTACTAATAAAGAGCCATTTCTCACCCTTCCAAATCCACACTCCAAACAGTAGGATGCAAGAGGGAGGATTTCTCATAAGCTGAGCTGCTCCAGCAGGAAATGGCACATTTAGCACTTCATTCATGACTTTCTTTTCACCATATTTCCTTCGTGCCCTCTCCCAAGCTCTGCTGACAGCAACAGCAGCACGCTATCTCTGAGCAGACCCCTTGATCTTCCAAAGAAGCACCATGCACTTCTGCCAAAGCAACCCAGACCCAGGTTGCCTGCACACACCTTCTGCCTGACTGGCCCCTGGCAGCATCACCACAACCCCATCTCTCCGACATAGCTCTACAAATCACAGCTAAGGGCTTAATCTGGTGCCACTGTGGTATTTCTTGAGGTCAACTCATCACAAATGTTGACAGTAAGGATCAGCTTTAAGTAACAAACCAGAAAACCAATTCCCTTCCATATATTCTATAAAATCCTGTTGCTTGCTTCAGAAGAAAACACACTGCACCGTGTTATTATACAGGCACAAGAGGAAATCACTCTTCGGATTTGGAAAGTCGGTATTAATGGGCTCAGACTGCAATAGAGGGCATATTCATTTTGCAATTGAGTTACTTTCACTGATACACTCTTGATTCCATTTTCCTGGCAAATTGTGATTGCTAATAAATTGCAATAACTGTGAGTTTACATTATGACTCACAGAAGACTATTTCGAGCAGTAATGACATTCCCAAAGTGGAGGGTCTCTCCAGTGAATATCTGGCATATGGAAGCAATTCAATATTTACAGATTCAGATGAAACCTGCATATTACTGATGAAGAAACCATTATTTTGATAAGGTAACAGGCAGCAGTGCAAGTCAGACTTATTTCTTAAAGAGAAGAAAATACGAAGCTCCTCATGTCTGCTGGGAAGTCAGGCTTCACCCAGAACTTATTGAAGCCAATAGACTGAGTCCTCCAGGCTTTGCTGGGGTTGAAGATCAAGTCTTCACCCTTCCTTACAACAGGGACGTGTTCTGGGTCAGCTTGCTCCATCCCAGAACACTTTATCCTACAATAATATTTCAGCCTCCTGCTTATTATTTGCTGAAATCTGTTTATTTCCTCTAATATCTAACTCTACCTCAGTGTCTCATTTTGAAACCCCCAGGGCAGCTGAAGTGGGAATTTTAATTTTATTGCTCTATTAGTCAAACCTTTTTTTTTTTTAAACCACTGTTTACACAGAGCAGCCTTCCTCCTTGATCCCCTCTGGTTTGTCTTTTGCTTCTCAGGCATTTCCTAGCTGCTGTGCTTGGGCTCCACCTTGTCATGTAAATCCAATTTAATTTGCACAGTTCTGCTTGACTGAGGCTGTTTTCTAATAAATTCAAGCTCCATGAAAAATTCCAACCAGGTGATACACTCAGAGGCAGCAGCTCCTAATGCAGTACGTGGTAAGGATCTTCCAAACACATGCTAAAAGGAGGCAGGTGGCTTTCAGGGTTGATTGGCCTTTTACTCTGAATATTGACTTTTAATTGCCAACAGCTAAACCTTGTTTTTCTATATAATCCATTGCTGCCTCAAAATCCATTTTCTCCTGGGGTTATTGATACAGTTGGAAACCTTGCTATGTTTACTTTTGAGGAAACAGTTTATTTTTCATGTTTTAATTTCAGACCAAGACTGCATCCATACTCATACTGCGAGCTCTAATTCTGCTCCTCACTAGGTTTTGGACTCCCATCTCTAGTAGATCGTTGTCTTCAAAAACCTCTAGTGCAGAGATGACAGCTTGCATGACACAAGGGTGAAGAATAAGGTTTAATTTATGGTTTTATTACTTCTGCTTCTCCATGGATGGCATTTTGTGAATGCTCAACGGAGTAAAGAGCAAAAATCCTCTTTGCAAAAGGGGAATGGTCGAGTATAAAAGCCCTGATACAACACTGAGCTAACACCGAGCAGGATCTCAACTGGGTGGTAACAGAAGTGAGCGCTGTGCTCAGCCCAACACAGGCCAGAAAATGAAAGTCCAAAAACCCCCTTCTTCTATAAAGAGAGTCTGGGAGGCTTCAGAGCATTGCCTACAAACACATTTCAGAGGAGGCTGGTGCCCTCCCCACAAAACCCATTTTCAGCGGCAGGCTCAGCCCTGAGCACAGGTTTGACAGCACCCATGGCTTGCAACCACTGCTCCACCTCGCCTCTGAACTGGGTTTGATCCCCTGTGAAATACCTCCCAAAATAGCAGCATTATATGCCTCAGGTACAAGAAGCCAGCTTGAGGTTTAGGTGACATGTAATCTACTCTCCAGGGCGAGAACAAACCTCCAAAAAACCCTCCACAGAAGAGCTCCGGTTTTTGTTCCACTTGGTCCATAAAACCCAAAATATTCTAACAGCTTTACAAACAAATACAGGGCACCATGACAGCTCAGGTGATTTATTGGCACTTAACATTATGAGGATGACAGAAAGCTCTGCGATAGTTAAATACCACAGTCATGGCCATTATAAACACTATTTTTTTTTCTTTTTAAAGGGGTTTATTACAGAGCTGTAAAAGTAAGCTCTAGGCTAGAAGTTGGCAAGTCAGTTCTCTCTACCTTTGAAGTATTTATTGACATTAGAAATTTGGAAGGGGGAAAAAAATAAAAATCAATTTGGAAACTCTAGTTTCAAACTTTGAACAGCTAACAGAAAAGGAAAAATGAAGCAGATAAGAAAGGGGGGAGAAGCAAGGGAGTTAATATGAATAATGTTCAGCAAATCATCTGCCAGGGAGATCTTTTCGGTTCACCTTTTTCCATCCACAAGTGACTCACAAAGCAGTGGTTTCTACAAAGTTTCTCCGTCTTTCAAAATATTTGCCCAGCCATTTCCATGCCGTTATTGGTGTGTAATTTACAGCTTTTCACAGCAGGGAACGCAAGTAGCCCTGGGGTACAGCTTGCCACTGAGTGCTGCTGGGAAAGCTGCAGCTCTCCACCCCAGCTCCCTGCTTTCACCAGAGGAGAGGGATTTGTATCCAAGCAGCTCAGCCCTGCCAGGTTACACATTGGCAAGAGCAAGGGGTAAAAATCCCACCTGGCCCGATTCTCCAGCCAGAGAACTTCAGAAGTCTGGTCCAGGTGGGAGGGGGCTGCTTTTCCATTCCTGCAAGTACTCACCAAGCACAGGTACCTCTCAGATTTCAGATCCAGAAGGGAGCGTTGCAAGTTTCCTACACAAGAGAGGCCATACCATTTTTGGTGAAGTGTCACCACGGCATCGCTCCTGCTCATCAGTTACCTGCACACCATCGCTACACCATGGATAGGGCAACTGGAGCATCCCTGGGAAGACCCATTCTCAGGGTTATCTTTAAAGCTGATTATAGAAAAGGGTTGCATAGAAAACACTTGGGAATGGGTTTCCCACCCAGAAGGAGAGTAAGGGAATCTTAACTCCCCCATTAGCACCACTCAGGGTTGCACCCCGAGCATGCTGCAGCTCAGCACCCCATTGTGATGGCTTGTGTGTGCCCACCTGCACTTAGTGCATCGCTGAGATCAGAGAAGCCCAGTTCAGAGACAAGAAGCTTTCTTCATTAATGGTCTCCTCCAGGACAAAGGCCACGGTGAAACCTACTTGGATGGAAGAAACAGTCTGGAAAAATCACCTTGGAATATCCTAAACCAGTACAGTTTGGTGAAGATGAACCACACCTTGAGCAGGCAGTGCAGGAGAGGAGACACCCTGATTTACACCAGCTGGCAGCCTGGTCTTGCACCCTGGGAAGCTGATGCTATTTTTGTCGGTCCTTTTCACAGCCACGTTCACCACTGAAATCCTCCCACATGCTGAATTATGGGCTGGATGGATGAGTCCAGCTTGCAGCACATGTTTATCTAATTTGCTTCCACATGTTTTTAAACATTTCACATGTAGGAAAATGATAAAAGCAGGAAGATTAAACATGAATGTCCAAAGTCTAATTAACATCCCCACTGGTAAGCTGGGTGTGTTTTATCTTTAAAACAGAATGACACCAGCTTCCTTTGAAACACACATGAGTCTCGGGGGAAGCGATCAGAAATAACATGTTGATGTTAGGAAACACTTATTATTATTTTTATGTTATGAAGCTTGGGTGAATCAACTCAGTAAGGCAAACACAACCTCTGTTCATCAGTTAAACTCTATTTTAAGGTCTTGGAGAAGACTTTAATGGGACTATGTCTATAAAAACCTACACATGGGTGAGATGCAATTAAGGAATTTTGACAAAGGCATTTGGTCCACCCAAAAGATCCATGCATCAAACTGTCATCATCACCAAATGTGCATGCCTCAGATTTTCCAGTTCAGCAAGGTTATAGAATATTAGGGCTTTTTATATAGTCAAAAGTGCAAGTTAATATAATTATAATATAAAAGTGTTATAAAATAAGAAGTTTACATTTTATAATCTTGCCACACTGGAAAATTTGAGGCGCTATAATCTTCTCTAAAGTGGTCACCACATTATGGTTCCAAGTTCCTCACACCTTGTAATGTAATTAAGTGTCCTCCTAAATGTTTTGTTGCACTTCGATTTCTGCAGACCGTCATCAGAAGTGGCTGGTCAGGCTCTGCTCTCTCCAACCATCCCAACGCTTGGTGGCTTGGAAAGAGATTGCTCCAAGAGCAAGTATGAGAAGCAAGCCCTAGGGGTAGCTTTGGCTCTATAAACCAACTGCACACAGAGAAAGAGAGAGAAGGGACGAAAATATTTTCTTCCCAGATGCAAATGTGCCGGCAGGTGCCAAAGGCTTCTAACGACATGACTTTGTATTTGGCCAGGTGACAAAATAAACCCCTGTGTAGGAAGATACAGTAGTTCTAAGCACTAGGTTAGGGGGTTTCAGCTTAAGCAAGGCCTCAATAAGTTCTTTATCAGAGGGAACAGTGTTAATATATATTCTTTAATAAAATGTTGGCCTCAAGGTCATGTGTCTAAACTGTTTTCTTTTTCTTATGTTCTAACAGTGCTTTCAGATGTTCATATCCTGCAGCTGCAGTTCCCACGTAAGCATGGTCCACACTGCCAATCTTGTGGCAAAGGGATATTAGCACCTCGCAGCCACTTCTTGCAAATGGGCTATTCTTTGGCTCAAAGGCTTGCATATCTTTGAGCAACTGGGCTGAAGAGGTCAGTGAAAGAAATCAGAGTGAACCTCCTGATAATTACAGGAAATTCTGGACATGGTAGAGATTCTTTGGTTGACCGATTGGAAGAAGGGTGCAGGTCAAAAATCTCTCCACTTATGAGCCTTGGGCTTGACTAAAGGAGTCTAGTATGGATTCTGCACCATAAGGACATCCCATTACCCCTACCTGTTATCCTCTTTCTCCCTGGCCCTGTGGGCTGGATTATCCAAGCAGAGCATGGTTGCCTCTCAGGATTCATGGTCTACAGTCATGATGAAATTAGACCTGAAATCTCAGGAGCTGTGTGGGCCATGATGTTGACCCAGGAACCAAAGGGTAAAGTGGAACAAAAGACAGAAAGGTTGTGCTATCCTGACCAGATAAGGGAGGGACTAAATGGGTCTGACTGTGGGGACAGGAAAATCCCAGTCCTGGTTCCCAGCTAATCCCTGTATGTGTGGTGGCTTGATGCCACTCCTCCTTAGGGTTTTGTTTTCTTTGTAAGGAGATCTAGGAAGGGGGTCAAAGAAGAGCTACAGTAGGTTTCATTATACCCCAATTTCTGGATGTTGTCCTGTGGGGTGCATTGGCTGTATCCCTCCTTGGCTCAGCCTCATGTGATCCTGAAACAAGGGGGACTGCAGTGGTAAGAATCATCCCTATTGTGTCTCCTGGGACAACTCAGAGAGTGGACACAACACCGCAAACCCAGCTGCAGGTGGCTGGGCACAACTGGGTGGACCACAAAGATTTAGGATGGATAAAAATAATCCCAAGCATGTCTAGAGCTGACTCTTAGGTGTTAGGGAGGGCCATCAGGAGTGATACTCAGGTTTTGGAAGACCGAGTGGAACGTTCCAGTTCTTCCCAAAATATACAGTGGAAATAGTTGAGCTCAGAGAGAATGACTACAGCCAGGGCAGCAAGAGAAACAGCAGCGAGTCTTAGTGTTGGCAGCTCTAGAGCAGTTGAGAGCTGACTCAGAAAGCGAATTACCTTTCATGCTGCCGATCGTAATGTCCTCACCTGGCCTTTGTCAACGCATTTCTCTAGGGTACCAACAGCCAACCCCCCAGCTATGGGCCAAGCCAAAGAGAACAGGCTTGAACGTAGGGCAACTGGCAACAGAAAAATTTCTCCAGATCCTTACTGTGGGCCAGAGGTGAGCTGATGTGTGATTATTATTGCAGGCTGGGAGGTGTGGTGCTGGCAGCTGCTGTTTCCATCTGCTTGCACAGGCTGGATGGGGGAAACCAGAGAGGCACACTCATGCAGGCCACTGTCTCTAGTCACCCATGGGCCAGTCAAGGATGGTTTACTTCTGAACAGTCTCTCCTGGTTCTTTGTCCCTTTGCATGAGAGGTTGCTATTTATTGATGAAGGGTTTTTCACAAGGACATTACAGCACCAAGAATCACAAGACAGAACCGTTTCTTTTTCCTTCTCTGCTTATTCTGCTTTGCCCAAACCATCATATGGATTTTGTTCAAGAACTTGGACAAAAGACAGCAGCCCTGCTTCCAGGCTGGACTGTAGTTAACACCACACCTCTGCAGAGTCTCTGCATGTTTCAGGTGTCACCAGAAAACAATTAGCCCTAAAAATAAAATATTTTATTCCAGTTAAACTAACAAAACAGATTGATTACAACTGGCATCCCATCACAGTGCCACCATCTCCCTTGACCCATCAGGACACCGAGGAAGACAAAGACCCTCCTCACGTCAATATCAGCACACAGAAGACCAGTGGCATGAGACTACACGAGTTATTCCTGCAATTTGGGGACATTTATAACAAGCATCAGCCAGAATACCAGCTACTCTTTTCCTTTTGGCTTTTCCCATATGTAAATATGGGTTAGCAAGAGGAGTTTTAGACAACTTATTACAAAGGGGTGCTGTGTTTTGGAACAGGTTCCACAGTACCACCCTTCTCACCAAATCAGTTGATCAGCTGAAGCAGGACCAGAGCAGATTTTAGGGCCCCAAGTCAAAATTCCCTTCCCACAGCAACCAATTATAAGAGGAAAAACAGAGTCAGTGTATGTCCAGGAAGCACACCCAAGTCCCACTGCATGGACATCACCATGGGCTTACTCCAAAGAGATGTGGTGATGATGCTATTTATGAAATGAGCACTGACTGTACCCCACCCTCACTGTTCAAATCTACTATTTTTGATCACCAGGCAGAAAAGCATAAATAAAATCCACCTAGTGTCATAGTCATTTTTCAAGCAGGAAGTGACACTGGTTGACACCCAGCCATTAATTTGACATGGGGTAGTAAAATAATTTGATTCTGCTAGCAGAATTTTACAGAGATCAACCAGCCTTAAGATTTATAGACAACACACTGCATTCACTGGGGGAGATAAATAAATAAATAAATGTCATTTTCATAAATAACTGGAGCATCATCATAACTTATTGTAAAGGGATTTTTTGACTACAGAAACATTTAGGAAAACCTTTGCTTTTCTGTAAACATCCCCCCTCTTCAGTTTTTCTCCAACTAAAAAAAAAAAAAGGCACAGAAGGTATTTTAGGAGAAGCAGATGTTATAAGAGGCATGGAGAAATTGATGGGGTTTTAGTGGTGTGTGAACTTTGGTCCTGAAGAAAGAGTGAGCACGTGTGCTACAGCCAGAGGCGGTGACTATAGTTTGAGTCTTGAAGGGTTCATTCCTATCGAGTTATCTGACTAAACCTGAGGTGGTCGTGGAGGTCTTTGGACCTGATGAACATCTTCGGCCAGACCAGGGAGAAGGAAGGAATGAAAGACTGGTTGATAAGAAAGATGGATACAAGAAGGGCCTGCTGTGACAGGACAAGGGGTGATGGTTTTAAACTAAAAAGAGGGAAGACTTAGACTTCATATAAAGAAGAATTTTTATTTTTTTAAACACAGTGAAGGTGGTGAGAGCCTGGCCCAGGCTGCCCAGAGAGGTGGTGAATTCCCCACCCCTAGGAACATCCCAGGTCAGGTTGGCCGGGGCTCTGAGCAACCTGTTCGAGTTGCAGATGTCCCTGCTCCCTACAGAGGGTGGGTTGGACCAGATGACCTTGAAAGGTCCTTTCCAACCCAAACTGGTCTGTGCTCGTACAAAAACCAAAAAAACAACAACAAAAAAAAAGCTGTCACAGCCACGTCCTCTAATCCAGCCTCGCTCTTAGCACAACCACCCCAGAAAGGCCAGCAAAGGACTCTCGTGGACTCATGCCGTGGCTCGCATCCTCCCGGTGCCGCGCTGCAAAGCTCGGCCAACGTACACGGTACCATTGCAGTTGAGAGAAGCGTTTAGATGGGCTGGGACTCTCCCTCCCCCAGCATAGGTCTGCAGCTCGCGCTCCGAATCGTGGGCGCGTTAGAATAACAGCCACGGTCATGCACACCAAGTGGGAGGACGAGCGGAGGGGAACTCTGCCAAGTAGTCATCGTGCACATTTTTCCTTGCAGCAGGCTCCAGCCCCAGATGGCAGGGGAGCAGGGGCTGCACTATCCCCCACCCTCCCGCTGGCCACCGCAGTGAAGTTTTCTCTCCAGCTGCGGGGAAAATGGAGGGTGGGCGGAAGCGCGTGGAGATTCTTATCAGGCTGCAGTCAATAACACCGCATCAGCCAGCGTGCCTGATGGATTATACCACCCTCGAGAGATGAGCCAACT
>JANHFX010020376.1:69477-83830 GCA_027560015.1 Chloroceryle amazona | reverse complement strand
CGGGCCCTGCGGACCGCGCTGCCCCGGGCCGGCCGCAGCCGGCGAGGGCGGAACTCGCGGCGCTTGACTCCCGCCGGCCGGCCGGGCGGTGGAGCTGGGGCCGGGGGAGAGGGGAGGCCTGTGGAAAAGCGTCTCCTGAATCTCGGAAAGCTGCCCCGTGGCCTCCCGCCTGAGCGCCCCTAACAACCGGGTTTTGTATCCGATCTTGAATACCGCGAGTTTCCTTCTCCTTCGGCCTCTTTCCTGCTGCTTCCGCAGAACAGGCCTGGGCTTCCCCCGCCCGCTGTCTGGGTATGGGCAGGCTGCGTTTTGGGGCTGTTGTTGTGAAATAATATTTTTGTTGGTGTTGTTTTCCGGCCTTAGCCAAATAAAATGTGAAGTAGGTGTTGTCTTCCCTATTTCCCCTTCTGTTTTCCATCATGTGTTGCAGAATGCTCGCTTGTGTAAGTAGTATTTTGCATAAAATGCATACCTCTGTGCCTCCTACTCCAATGACACTTGATTACCTCTTTTCTTATGAGGGACCAACGTTAATTCCCTATCTATGGAAATATTTTGTTTTCACCTACAGTACAAAGTGTAAATTTCTGTAGTGTTGGTTGAGCTTTTTGAAATTAGTTCTGATCGTGCCAGTTCCATGCTTTCTGCTGTCTTCAAAAAGCAGTTTTTTGCACAACAATTCATATACTAAGGCAGCATTTCCTATTCAAGAGGTGTTTTAGATGGTAACACATCACTTTTCCTAAGACGCACTTTTATAGTATCATTCTATTGTATGAAACTGATTCAAGAATAGCTGTTTCCTAGGTGTAAGTAATCCTCAAGTAAATTAGCTTCATGAATGTAGGCTCTGTATAAATATGTTCGGGAAGAGTGCTCAGTGCTGCTCCATCTTCTCTGTATGATCTTGATATAAAAACCCAATGTGTTTTTTGAAATTTGTCCTTGTTTACTTCTCCACCCTGTTTGGTGCCCTCTGCAAATGTCACCTGGCTTCTCTGCCTTTGCCACTCCCATCCTTTTCCAAATTGCTAATGGGAATGTTAAAATGGGACCCAAGAATGACCTGCTGGTGATGTACACTTCCAGTCCAGTAATGAATTGGCAGTTGAATTTGTTGTTAGTCTCTTTTCAGAGTGTGGTATGGGGTTAAATCTAGGCGAATTTGAATGCCTAGCAGGTGACATAGGCAACAGTACCTGAAATTCCCTGCTAAATTTAAAATTGTTGTGTTCTGAGAAGCTGCTGTAATGCAGTTTCTAACATCCATAACTCTAAAGTGTAGCTTGCTTATTAATAGTTCTGTAGCTCACGGTTGGTGTTGCTGGAGAGAAATGATTATTATCGTTTTAAATTGGTCCAATTGTGTTTCAGTGGTAGCAAGTATCTTATGTTCATCTGTTGATTTGTGGCAGCATGGATGTTAGTAAGTATGACTGTCCATTAGCATTTATATTTTTTCAGATACTCTGAATGAAGAGTACTCTGGATCCAAATGTATGCACTTGCCTTTTCAAATTTAGTTGCTGGGGAGTTTACTTGGAGTGTTTACTTCACTGACAGCTTTGCAGTTTTCTTTCTTTTGTCCTTTTCTGAGTCATAACTGACTCTGGATTCTTGTTTAGTTGTTTCCTACTTTTCAGCTTTCTGTGCAGCACTTTTAACTTTTACCGAGCTGTAACAAGCAGTGTTAAGGTGGCAAGCAGTGAGACTATTTGCTGCTCTCCCTTTGCTGTGTTAGGCATTTGAACCCTTGTTCCTTGTTTTTGTGTCCTAATTTTTATGGAACTTCTGGAAAATAACTTTATGCCACGGTTAGCAAGCTAACTGACTTCAAGGCTCTTACCAAGCTGTAATTTTGTGATGCTAATTATTATTAGTACTAGTAATATATATGTAATATATATGTAATGTTGAGGTACTTTTTTTTTTCCCCTTTTGAGTTTGTGTTATTGGAGACCTGATAAAGGGCATAGTGCATGTTAATAGTTACCTTGTGTGTTTTGTGTTAGTAGCCCTGCACTAATCTAGCAAGGAGAGTGATAAATAAATTAATGAGGTGAGGACAAAGGAATTTTGGTTTTCAAAAGTGTGTAAGTATGTGATTTGTAGTGGAAGAGGATTCATATTAGAAATATTTCAAAGGAGTCATTAAATGATATAGCAGTCACTTAATGAAAGACACATTGATTTGGCTGATTAAAACAAGAGGAGGCTCACTTCTGACTAGGGTTGTTGTCTAGTTAGTAACTGCTGTCTCCAGTTGTGAAGTGCTTCTCGAAGGTGAGCAGGATGATGAGGTGCCAGGCCCGAGCATAGAGAGAGTCATCTTAATCTGTGTACTCGCACAGCTCCACTTTGAATGTTCTCAGTGAGGTTTTTTGGGCTGTCCCCAGCAGAGTGGGTCCCGCTGCCCTCTTCCTGGTATGTAGCACTGATTCTCCACCTTGAGCAGCGTGGAATTGCTGAGAGTCTCTGACCTGTATTTCCCTTTATTTTTCTGCCACAGTCTCAGCCCAAGGCCAAGAAGGGAAAGGCTGTCAAGAATTGGCTGTGTTTCAGTCTAGATCTTCTTTGTCCATCACCTCTTTAGTTCTGACACATCTGTGCACTAAGACTTTGGCATCTGTGTAGATGATTTTTTGCTTTTTTTTGGCTTGTTACCTTACTTGATCATTTCCACTTGAGTAGAAAAATACATGAACGGCGTTTTACGAAATATGTTCTTGCTTCCAGTTGCTTTTTCTTTATTACCTGGATAAGGTGCACATGCCAGAAGTTTAGCTTTGAATACGTAAAATATATTGTCTTCGTCTCATGGATACCTGATGCTCCTTCTGCTACTGTGTAATTTTGGTGCTCCCAATTTCTCTTGCGTGCATGGTGTCACTAGAGGGCACTTGGCTGCGCCTTTTGAGCTTGAGGAACCTTGATGTGACTTTTCAATTTGAAAATCACAGTATTTATATTTAAATTTCTTTCTTTTCCTATCGAAATGAGAATAATTCTCTTAAGGGGTTGATCCCAATCATGCAGCTATCTCCCTTCCCCTATCCCCCGTTTCCTGCTGCGCACACTAGTTCAGAAAAGATGCTGTAGTCTTGAGTATGGAATTGGTCTCAGTTCTGCTGTTTGACTTATCTTGCAGCTTTGTGGAATGGTTTATTCTCTTCTGTGTTCTGGATTGGAACTAACATCTCTCTTCTCAGGAATTCATTAAATTTCTGTGGAAACTGTAATAATAGTCCTGAAGAACTCCCTTGGTAAATGAAACTTGTAGACACTAGACACAGGTGATCACTTTTATTTTCAATACTTCTCATTTTATAATTAACACTCATTTTCTGACCGTAGATATGCAAGTTTTTCTTCTACTTCCTCATCATTTTGCTGTAAATAACTAGAAGTTTAACGTACTTTTGACTGATAAGTTATCTTAAGAGTATTCTAGCTCATTTAATCTAGACCAGGAGGACAAAGTAAGATTCTAATGGCAATCAGCTCCTTGTAGTCATACAGTATTTTGAAATGACAGTGCACTATTGACATCTTTGTAATGCAGGTGAATTTCCTGAGCAATCTGTAGTTTCCATTTTAAACATGGCATTCTATTTTTTTAATCATGAGGCCATAAGACAAGTTATTTTTCTTTAGGAATGCTATTCTGATTTATGTGGAAGTAAAGCTGTGGATACAGATTAGAGTAGTATATCTAGTGCATCTGCAGAAGATGTGCTTTGGAATTACTTTCCAAAGCTCTGTGGCCTTAATCAAGGGAAAACTTCATCTCACAGAATAATACTTTGGGAAATATCTTAAAAATTTTAAAGACTAAAACCAGGGCTGTATAATGAATGTGCCTCTACAGTATTAGTTTTGGACTTTATTCATCATAAACTTACTTTCTCTCCTAAGGCTTTTTTAGTGGTGGGTTTTTTCTTCATATTTGGAGGCACTGTCTCTGTGCTCTATTGTCAGGAAGCTGTGTGATTCTAGTGTCTTAAATTAAGCTGCTTGGATTTTTAGAAGCATAAGGACAGAAGTAGAAATAGAGTGAAAGAATGGGTTCTAGTTTTGCTTTATTCACTGCTTTGATTAATTATGCTAACATAGTTGTTAGACCTCTGCAGACTGTTTTTGTTGGTGGGCTAGACTTGTTTAAAGATTCCCATGCAGTGTAACTTTATTTCCAGTTTTCTGTTTGTTTAGATACTGCTGCAAGATAACTTGAAGTTGTCTTTATGCAAAATGTTTTCTGTTTTGTTTAGGGTTTTTTTTTTTTGTTTGTTTCTTTTGGGTTTAATCCAGGAAGGGCTAGAACCTCTGAGAACAGTGATAAAGCTCATATGGAAGTACCACAAATGGAGTTAAGGGAAGACAAATTGTATTGTCCGAGGATAATTTAAATGTGTAGTTGATCGGTTCTGTTGTCAGAAATTCTGTAATGAGGCCAAATCAGCTTTTTTGTTGTTGTTTTGGTTTTGCATAAACTTCATTTTGCTCAGTCTTTCAAGTGGAGACATGAAAAGGGGTAGTGTCATGACACTCACTTGGTATGGATTGAATCAGTATTTTTAATAAAACTGCTAGTGGAATTCAGGTCTTCTATCTGGGATAGCATTTCTGGGGCTTCTCACATGGCATTAGTTTTTCTGCAATTTAGGAAGATACTGGCATCCTAATCTCTGTTTTGCAGAGAAGGGGGAAAAACTTTAAGTATAAACAAAAAAGGGAACCAGAAAGTTCCTAGAGCTGTGTGATTGCTCACGTATATTCCAAATGGTGTTTTAGGCATCTGGTTACTCTGTGGAGATCTCGTCTCTGGGTTTAGAACCAGATTTTATTTCTTTATCAATGAAGCCCTTGTAAAAGGAGGAGGGACTGTGTGGTCTGTGGTCATTCCGAAAGACTTGGGGGTCTTGATAGAGCAATTTGCCTCAGAATTAAAATGTGTGGAATACAAGGAAAGCTAATTTGTCGTAGAAAGTACTTTGAGGAAATAACATGTCTTGTAACTACAGCCAAGTAGTGAAGATAAAGCATTTGGGTTGTACCGCTGTGTACAGCGTTTTCACGCTTATGTGATGGTCCTCTGATTGTTCTTGGAGAACCTAGCCACCCATGTACAGCAGTGGGAAATGCTAAATCATTACTAATACTTGTTAAATTAGTATAATTTATTAAATACAATAAAAAAAATACTCTTGAACTCTTTAATATCTTGTTGATTAAATATCAAGTGTGAGATGCTGCAGTTTAGTTTGGAATACCTGACATGGCATGCTTTGCTGTTAGTGCTGGACACTGCGCTAAGAAGAGAGGTTTTGAAAACAGAAGTTCCTGGCTTACAGGATAGGTAGGCCCATGGCCAGAGCTGGGGTTGCTTTGAGTACTGATAGTTTCCCCTCTTTTCTAGGGGTGAGTTTGCATGCGTTTTTGCAGGTCAGTGACATGCCTCATTGTTCACAACGGTTCTGTTGGCTTTATTTTTCCCGTCTTCCTTTAATACCAAGTATACAGCTTGCACTGGCCCATAACCTACGTGGATCAAATCCATTTTACAGTGAATGCATTCTGTAAGTCTTAAAACTTGACAAAAGGACTTCAAGACAGAAGCTATCAGCACATGCTTTTCTCCTCTCTGGTCTTTTCTAGGGAAGCTTATACATGCATTCTCTACAAATTCCAGACTGCAAAGCCAGAGACAGCTTTTATATTTCACTTAGTGTTGCCTCTTTCTTCATCAGTCACTTGAGACCACTTTGGGCAGCAAAATTGTCTGAAACTATTTAGACATTTGTATCTTTGGGATAGAACTGCCATTATAAATAGCACTTACTGACTGCAGTGTTTTTTTCCTTTTCTTTGTAAACACTGGTAGAGCTGTTTACACACTTTCTGTATGCACCCATCAGGAAGGCCTCAGCACGCAACCAAGAAGTTCTTTGGAGTGGTAATAGATTTGTAGTCTGAGAGCTGAAGGCCACATGAAATAAGGTCTTTTTTTGTTTTGTTTTTCCCTGATGGAGAATTGAATAACATGAGGTAGTGCACTGATACTCTTTGTATCAAATCCAGCCGTGCTCCTAGAATGGTGATGCTGGAATCTCCACAAAATAGTGCTAAAGATGTTGGGGGAGGTAGAGCATGTTAAGAGATGGGACCAACATCTCTGTAAAGTGCTAAAATTTCTAACTGGCATGGTAAACCGCTGCATAATGTATAAAAGATCTTGACATCTGTTCTATAGGGCGATTTGCATGTGTTTCTTTTTATTCCTCTTTTCTCCCTACCTTTTTGTCAGTGTTGTGATGCAGAACTGTACCACGGTGAAGTATTACCAACTTGCTGCTTCACTTACTGACGCTGAACCTCTAGAAAACCAAAAAGTGACAATTACAAGTGAGCTTCTATCGAGCTGAGGCTGGGAATTCTTAAGGCTCCTTCAAGGACAGCTGGCACAGAGCAAGTAAAAAGGCTTGGGGCAGGGCTATGTAATGCTCTTTCCAGAACTGTGAGCAGCCCAACATGCTGTCCTGAAATGCCCTGAAGGGAGAAAACTGTTAAGGAAACGAAGCTGCCAATTATAGAAAAATTTCTGACTCTCCGCTTTCAGAATATCTGTGGTGCCCTGGACCACATCCAGGGCATCAACTCATCTTCCAGTTGTTTGATTTCACTTTTTTGGTCATCCTGATTTAAAAAAAAAAAACAACGAAACAACAAAACTGAAATCAGTCCTCAATAGCAAGGAGAAAACAGAAAAATACCAATTCCTGAGTGGTTGCTTGTTTTGGTGGTCAGCTGTTTTATCAGATGTGATGACATGGGTATTTGTAATTGAAGCTGTTACTGAATCTGCCCACCACTTGCCTGGACAGGTTTGTTCCAGGGAGCTGCAAGTTTTCCTTATGCTGAGGCCTGAGAGGTATTTTCAAACTCAGTGTCTTTGACTTAAACTTTGTTAGTTAGGTGGCTACTGAGTAGCTATAAATATGGTTGGTGTGACCGTGGTTTATCTGCTAGTGGTATTTAATAACTACTGTCATTATTTGGCTTGTCATATTTGAGCAAAATGTTTGGAGCGAGTATCTTTACTAGATTAGAGAGGGAAGTGGATCCTTTAAATCCAATAATAAGGTTAAGGACTTCCTGCTGAAGTGAGTAAAGGTAGTGCCCGTGTCTACACTGCATCTATTTCTCAGTTTGAAGGCTCTAATTTTCTTTGCCAGTCTGAACTGTTGCTGAATGTGTCACCAGTCAGTGGAGAGCAGTTACTGTGTTCAGGGTAATTTGGATAAAGGAGTAAACTTTCCCCTTATGAGGAGTGGATAAAGCTTGGCCCCCCTCAAGGGAATCGGGGTAACAATGGCATTTCAGCCCCACTCAGAAAAGATTCACGCAGTGTTTTCTGAAGAGATCCCAGCTTTTAAAAATGGTGATCAAGTTAGAAGAGTACTGTGTAGGCGTTTGAGCAATGCGTTTCTTTTGTTTTCTTTTCAAATGGATGAGTCAGAAGAAGCTGAAGAGGGACAGTCCCTGAGGGAAAAACATCAAGTTCAGGATGCTCACATATGAAGTGTGTGTTGTAGCCAATTTAGTTCAAGAAATTAGTGCACATCTGCAAAGATTTAGATAAGCTGCCTTAGGGTAGGTACTGGATTTTATATAAGGAAGATGAATGACTTGGTCTTTCAATAAGATGAGTACAGGAGGTTCACTAACTGCAGTTGTAGGTGTTACCCGATTCTTTATTTTACAATATGTAAGTTTGCCTATGGCCTAAATAAACATAAATATGTTAAACCTCTTGATTTCCTTGTTGCTATTGTACTTCAGGGAACAGTAGTCCTTCTGTCAGGATTGAAATGTTCCCAAGTGTCAGAGCTTGTTCTTTCTCATGAGTAATTGGGTTATCCTGCTTGGAAATTATCACGATCTCTTAAGTTTGTTTAGGTTCTTTGTCCTTTAAGGGTATGGAAAGGCCATTCCAAAGCCTAATGCTTTTGATCTCTTCAAACCTCTAGGTTCTTTGTCCTTTATGGGTATCCAAAGGCCATTCCAAAGCTTACTGCTTGAGATCTTTTTGAACTTGTGGCTTATTCCAACTGGAAGTGGAATTTGTGTCCGGTTTATATGTTTATTCTTGGATTGTTGTAGTTCTTACTCCTTGAATGCACCCAGATAGAATATCCAGCTACTGTTTTCTCGATTTTACTAGATAAAACTAGTTTTACAGTTTCCTCCTGTAAAACAGTCTTTATAATTCTGAGCTGTCCTTCCCCTCCATGCAGCTTACCATCTGAATCCATTCATTTCTGAACATGGATGACTGGGGCTGTTTGCAGGATCCAGATGAGGATTTATTAGCATTTAGTGAAAAAAAGATTTTGGTGTAGTGTTTCCTGTGTTTTTGGCTGTATCTACTCCAGTTATCCTTGTTCTAGCTTTTTGGGGGCCTGGGTTTTTCTTTAATCTGTTCAGTTGCTTTTAAGAATCTGCTTGCAGTGTGACATCTTTAGTTTTCATGTTGCTTTCCAGGAAGGCTTTTATTTTGTAGAATAAATCCTACCTAATGTTTGTCTGCCTTTCACAGAGTCTGGAAAGAAGGCTTATTTTACACAGCAGAGTTCAGCTTTTCTAAAATAGCTGATCCCCATGCTGTTAACATTAAGCAACAGGGAATTTCCAGCTAGCTTGAATTTCTCTGTGGTGAATTTCTTTTCTAAGATGATGGATGTCTTTTTACTTGTTCATCACTTCAGTACTCTTTATTCTACTTCTACAAATAAAGCCTGGTCTGCTTTATTAGAACTTACTTGCCTGGCTTATCTCTTCAAACTCCTCCTCCTGTAAGCAGCAGCTGTCTTAAATCATCTGTTCAGGACATTTGAGTGTTTGTTTTTTGGTTTTTTTAGGGACAGTGGGAGGAAGGAAGGGTTTTCTAAAGACCGTTTTGAGTTCTGTCACTTAACAATTCATCTCTTCTTGTGTACATAGAACTTTTTCTTGAATGTGTGTTTTTTGCTTTTCTAAGTTGCCACTTTCTTCTCTGTTGAATATTGATGATTTTGTTCTGTGTAATATGAGCTGAGGAGGATTTATCCTTAGGCTTTAAAAAGATGACAGAGTAGTGTGCGTGCTCTGCTGGGATCAAAAGGTAATAGCATTGCAGCAGTGTTTCTTGCTTTATGTATCCTAAGAAACGTCTTGCTTCTGGAGAGCTTCTGGTGGCAAATTCCAATGTATGAGACTATTCAGAAGCTCTGTATTGTGTTTGCTATTAGGGTTGCTATATTTAGTTCTTTCAAAGAATTAACTTTATTTTATTTTTTTTTTCTAGAAAACAGGTATTAATGCTTTCCTTAGCAGCCCAAAGTATATTAAAAGCATTAATCATTGCCATTGTGCATTGCTTGGGTGAACTGCTCTTCTAAGAGCAGTGTAGATGGAAAGATGAGGTGCAGACAGGTGAAATGAATGATCTTGTTGGAGCTGGCCAAGATGCCACTGCAGCGCAGGGTTTTGGTCCTATACATGGCTGATTTCATACATTTTAACCTACTCTGTTGGAGTTGGAAGTAGTTTGGGCTTGAGGCCTATCAATTGTCTGACCATTGCAGGGATGATAATTACTATTACTGAAATTCTAATAATTGCCCAGAAACTCCTCTGTCATATTGTCAATTTTTTTAACACTCTTCCTCTAGCTATCAGTCACCCTTTCCAGATAAGACCTAAATCTTCAAGGTGTAAAGACTGCCTCTTCATACATCTTTCCTTCTTTATTATATACATCAAGAGATGGAGGGAAAGTAAAGAGTTTCAAAGCCAATCTTTTATTCTCTTTAAGTGTGGTATGCCTAGGGCATGTATACAAGGAAAGGGCTGGATACTTTCAAAAACCTTTCAAAGTAAACTTAGGTGCAGAAATGTCAAAATTGGCCTTGGTAATGGAAGAAGGTAGAAAAGGCTATGGATGAGGATAGATTTTTTTCCTTTCTTTTTCTCTCTTAAATGTATTCTATGGGGATTTAAAGCTCTTACTTCACTTACGTGATCAAAGTAAAAGCTGCCTTCCTTATCATTCTCTTCTCTTCCCTTTCAAGGTTTCCATGAAGATAAGCAGTTGAAATGTGGATAGCCTGTTTGTAGCTTGGTGGCAGTTGTCATCTGGAACCTGCTGGTGTCTCCTTCCAGTAGCTGGTGTAACATTGGCTGCTCAGAGCCATGAAGGTTGTATCAGAGAAGAATGCTGTCCGCATCCTGTGGGGTAGGGAGCGAGGTACCCAAGCCTTGGGTGCCCAGCGGCTCCTGCAGGAGTTGGTGGAGGATAAAACTCGATGGATGAAATGGGAGGGCAAGGTAAGGTTGTGAAATAGACATGCATAGTTTGAGCTTGGAGTGGGGGAAGGGGAGGCAGGGCTTTGAAATAAATTGTCTCACAATTGTACATTTGATGTGTTATGCTTGATATGGTCTCTGGCTCTGTTCAGTTCCTGCAGTGATGTGACACTAGCTGTGTTCCTGCAGCGGGTTCCCCTTGTTGTCTGTGTGGCTTATAGTTAAAGTATGATCATATGACACTTGCAACACTTCCTGCTTTGTTGGCTTTTTCAGAAAGTTGAGTTACCAGACAGTCCACGCTCCACCTTCTTGCTGGCGTTTAGTCCAGACAGGTAATTAACTTCAAGTTCATTCCCTGTTTCAGCAGTCTCCTTGCGCTTAGAAAAGTGATGGAGGCTTGTGCCCATTGAGTTGTCCAGTCCTGAGCAGCTGAGTGAAACTTCTGGTTCCTTACATGCATGGATGGAACGTGTGTGCACCTTCCTAATCTCACAGCTTCAAGCGTATTTGGTGTTTAATTTATGAGGTACCCAAGTGGAGCATAGTTCTAAGGAAAAAGGATCTGTATGGCCACCGTAGGATTTCATAAGATACTTGAAGGAGGAAAGGGTGTTTCAACGCAATATGCCAAGTGATGTGGCACACCCACTGGGATAACTAGGACTCAAAACAAGAGCAGAATGATGCATGTACTGGAAGTGGAAATGGAGGTGGGATCTCTGTGTCACTTCACTTTACAATGGTTGAGATAGGGGCAAATAAGCATTCCCAATTTACCCTATCTGTCACTTGGGAGTTCCTTCTGAGCTGCATGTTCACTCTGACTTTCAAGGTCAAGTTTGTGCTTGCAGGTCGAATGAACTCATGTTTGAATGGACCCTGCAATCTGGCTTCAGGAAGCTTTGTGGCCATTGATGAAACAGTAGCCTCTTTCTTACCCTTTGAGCTCTGTGTGGGAGAGCTGCTGAGTTAGGTGTGAAGAGACCCAGTTGAGATAAAGCTTAACTATGCTCTGATTTTCCTGCACTCTTCTCATGGTAATATTTGTCCTGCATTCCCAGGACTCTAATGGCTTCCACACACGTGAACCACAACATCTACATCACAGAGGTAAAAACGGGCAAGTGTGTTCATTCCTTGGTTGGACATCGCCGCACTCCCTGGTGTGTCACCTTCCATCCCACCATCCCAGGCCTCATTGCTTCAGGATGCCTAGATGGGGAGGTTAGAATTTGGGATTTACATGTAAGTCTTTCCTGAAACCTATGTGCCTTTGGTGTTGGGTGGGTGGTGACTTTTTTTTGACAGTTTGTTTCCCAAATGTTTCCTGGCGAGAGAGCTGTTTGGAAGCTTTGCTAGGATTTGTCTCTAAAAGCATAGAACAGATTATAGCCATCCTCTCCTGTCTAGAGGGGAGATGACAGATTCTTCATTCAATCCCACCAGGTAGGTCATGCTCCTTAGCTGTGCCTGTTTACGTGATTAGAGTGGTACAGATAATGCTGGAGAACTGTGCAAGGTGTCTGTTTAACTTATATGAAAGATGTGCCATTTTTCATTCCACTGAGTGTAGCTGAGCTCTTCGTTAGTCTGGTGACTGGCACAGAGACAAAGTATGTATACTTAACTGGCTGCTTTGAAACACGGCATTTTTACAGGCTACTTGAGACATGCTTACCTATAACACTACATCTGTGGTCATGATTGTAAGTAGTATTATGTTCTAGACATGACACACGACCTTGTATGAGAGCAGCTGTTGTTGCCAAGAAAGCATCTCACTTCCATGCTCTTTAAGTAGAGTCCTGGAGAGATGGCACATACGTGGAAACCTAATGATCTCAAACTTTGTGATAAACTGCTTCTCATTCTTGACTTCTCACTCAGGGTGGAAGTGAGAGCTGGTTCACAGATAGCAACAATGCCATTGCATCGCTTGCTTTTCATCCTACGGCTCAGCTCTTGCTGATTGCAACTGCCAATGAGATACATTTCTGGGACTGGAGTCGTCGGGAGCCTTTTGCAGTGGTGAAAACAGCTAGTGAGATGGAGCGGGTCAGGTGAGTTCCGGTTTCTAGGGGAAGAGATCACTTGTACGTAAAAGATGGTCAGATCTGGAGAATGAAAGGGGCTCCTTGAGGATGCTGCACTCTTTCCACTAAGGCTGTGGAGAGAAGCATTGACTGCAGTTCCTTCACTCAGCTGGTTCTGTGGGCAAACCAGTACTGTGGGCAGGAAAAAAAGCAATTGGAAATAATAGTTTGTATTTGTAATTGGACATGTGCCCAATAAATGCCCAGAATCTACTTCATGTTCATATGTAATCTTAACTAAAATTGTCAGGCATAAGGATGAGAGAACCCAGAAGTTGCTGGAATAGTGCTGAGCTAGTGTTTTGGTGCAGATATAGAGGAAACTTGATGCCTTTTTTTATCAATTTAAAATAAGACCATGATGAAACATTCAAGGCAAGTTAACATCTCCCTTTGTACCAACTTTCAATTTGTAATATACACGTATATATTGCTTCAGATTTCTTTGCTATTGATAGAGCAGTACCTGCTTCTAGCTTTTAACTTCTGTATGGTGGCGCTGTGGACTATAGCTGCAGTCTTCAGCTAGATAAATATGTTTCCTTCTTAAGGCATAAACATCCTTCAGAAGACGATGATGGTAATGTAGTAGTGTTCTTGTTGCAAATTGTTCACGTGAGGTTTTCTTCCCTGCTGTGTCCAGCTTCCTATGTTGATGTGGAATGTGAACTGATGATTGATACTCTGGCTCTGCTTTTGCTTTAGGCTGGTACGGTTTGATCCCTTGGGACATTACTTGCTCACAGCAATTGTTAACCCTTCAAACCAGCAGGTAAGGAGACTGTCAGTACCCATATCGACTGGCTAATTCAAAAATGCTTTGCATACATTAACTCTGTTCCTAAGCTGTCTTGTGCTTTTCTGAAAACCTGAAGTCCTAAGCAGAGTTCTGTCTCCGTAATTGGTCACATGTATGTTCTTGTGCTATGTGCAGGGCTATTGAAGATCTCTCCAAAGTGTCTCTTGTTTTGCCCTCGCTGTCTCATTAGTGGTGGGACAGATGTCCCAATGGCTCTGCTCTTTCAGTCCTGTTGTGACATTCTTCTGGATTTTAAACTATGTGAGGTATTAACAATGCTCCCTACAGCTGCTGACCCTCAGATGCTGATGCCTCTGTTCATACGAACAGTCAGAGCTCACTGGGCTGTAGAACGAAGCTGTCTGGATCTATAAAATGAACCTTGAAATAGTCTCAGCTGGTTTCCTGCAAATCAAGGCCTCTAGGAAGGGACTTGCCACATCCTTTCAGCTGTCTGGGATGGTAGTTGACTTTCTGCTGTTTATTTGTAGGTATAGGATTTTGCTGTGAGGCGACTGAACTTTGATTCTCTCTTTCTGCAGAGCGATGAGGAAGTGGAAATCTCCGTGGACAGCACAGAGATGCCGCATTATCGCCAGCGCGCTATCCTTCCGTCTCAGCCTGTGAGGCGCACACCCCTTCTCCACAACTTCCTGCATATGTTGTCCTCCCGCTCCTCTGGCATACAGGTGGGAGAGCAAAACAGTGTTCAAGACTCTGCTACCCCATCCCCTCCACCGCCTCCACCACCTCCGCCTCCAGCCAGTGAGAACACAAGGGCATCTGTCTATAACAGGCTCCGGGAGCGTGTCAGCTATCCCACAGCAGAGTGCTGCCAGCACCTGGGGATGTTGTGCCTTTGCAGCCGATGCTCTAGTGCGAGACTTCCTTCTTCTCTCTTCCCACACCAGGAAAACGCACCCTCTACGTCTTCTGGGGCCACAGGCACTTCCTTCTCCTCTGTGCAGACAGAGCCTTATCAACCCCCAGAGCAGGCATCTGTAGTGCAGGAGGAGCAGGGGATACTTAACAGGCCCTCTGCTTTCAGCACAGTTCAGAGCAGCACTGCTGGCAACACCCTGCGCAACCTTAGCCTGGGCCCCACGCGACGGTC
>JANHFX010020376.1:0-69377 GCA_027560015.1 Chloroceryle amazona | reverse complement strand
TTTCCTCCCCGTTCCGATAACCTCCTCTCGCAACACCCGTCGCGACCGTAGCCTGGGCCCCCCCGGGCGGTCGCGCAGCGGGACCTTGGCGGGCCGCCAGTCCCGGTACCAACAGTCGGCAAGAGAGATGGCTTCGGGCTTAGGTGGGTCTGACTGGTCCAGGACAGTGCTGAACATGAGCTCTCGGTCAGATCTGGAAGCCATGCCTCCCCCTAGGACCAGTGCCTCCTCTGTGAGCTTGCTGTCAGTGCTGAGACAGCAGGAGGGAAGTTCCCAGGCATCGGTCTATACCTCTGCAACAGAAGGGAGGGGCTTTCTGGCCCCAGGGGCTGAGGCGGACAGTGGTAGTAGCTCTGGCCCAAGCAATCCGGCCAGCATCCGTAATGAGCTCCAATGTGATTTGAGGCGATTCTTCCTGGAATATGACCGGCTTCAGGAGTTAGATCAGGGGATTGGTGGGGAGCCGAGCCAGTCGCAACAGGCTCAAGAAATGCTCAACAACAACATTGAGCCTGATCGGCCAGGTCCCTCTCATCAGCAGACTCCACACAGCAGTGAAAACAATTCCAATTTGTCCCGGGGTCACCTGAACCGCTGTCGCGCTTGTCATAACCTGCTGACCTTTAACAATGACACGCTACGCTGGGAAAGAAGCACGCCTAGCTACACACCAGGGCAGGTGCAAAGCACGTTTGAGGGTGTACCTCCAAATACCAGCCAGGTGCAGCCTGCAGAGAGAACCGAGGGCAGAGCTCCTGCCTCTGGCAGGCTGCAGCTGGGCAGCTCTTCCACCCCACAGGAGGAGAGGACCGTGGGACTGGTCTTTAACCAGGAGACGGGGCACTGGGAAAGAGTTTACAGCCAGTCGGCTTCAAGCAGACCTGGGAATGTATCACAGGAGGCCTTAAACCAGGAAATGCCTGAGGAAAGCTCAGAGGAGGATTCACTCAGGAGGTAAGATACGTGCTTGGCCTTCGTCCTCTATTTTTCCTTGAAACTTTCCCATCTAGTCTCAGGTTTTCAGTTTTTTCAGAGTTAGAAACCTTTTGTCATGTGGTCATTTGCTATTTATGCTGATGAGGATAGAGATGTTGTATTGATGTCTCTTATAGCTGCCGTCGTCATGATGCAGACAGGTTTTGAAGATTGTAAGGATGGAGACCAGACCACTCAGTGGGAAAGGAAGATGGTGGTATAGACAGGCAAAAGGACGGGCTCTGGCAGCAGATCTTTGGGGTGAACTGTGCTCCTGGTGTTTCCCAGACGCTGCGAAAGGGTGGGAACATAGGATGTGCTACGTTGTCCTTTTTTCCCCCTTACCACACACTGGCTTCTCACAGACAACTTGCCCAGCATAGGCATGGAAAAGCGCATGAGCTTTTTGCTTTCTTGACTGCTGTGTCTTGTTGAGGTTGTAGTTGTTAGGTTGGAAGGGTTAACAATCATTTCCCTGGTGTTGCCATATAGATCAAAAAAAGTCAAAGCACTGTGTCAGTGATTTGGGAATATACCTTAGTTGCAGGTGTTGGGTCAAACCCATGCAGTTTGCTTGCCTTTGATAAAGAGGTTAAGTTTTGAGTGCATCTCTCCCCGACCCAAATCTAGGGTGAGGTGGTTGGAGGTATGCTGATCACTGAAAATATTAAGCTCTGCTATATTTCCTTTTTAAGATGATGATTCTTTTTTTTGGAAGGATTTTTTTATATACTTCAGATGTCTTACAAGAAACAGAAGAAGCCAAATCAAACTTGCACGCAGAAGGACCTGTGGTTTGTGTGAAAGTGTCTCGATTGGCTTGTATGGACAATCCAGCTACATTGGTACATTTGGATAGGGTTTCACCACTGGGTTGCAGTTTGACATCCTCTCTGTCAAGTGATTTGTGCTGATCAGAGGAAAGGTCTAGTCTTGCTGTTTCTTGGAAATAGATGCTTTGTGCTATAAGAAAACAAAAGTTTGATGCAGATGTAGCTGACTAAGGAGGCTTTGTACACAGGAGTGCTCGAGGAAAAAGAATTCTTTCCTTCTTCCTGCAGATAAGCTGATTATACTGGGGCTGAAATAGTGGCTGCCTTTCTTGTTGCTGTAGTTGCATAGCAAGTAAGTGGTGGTGGTCATGAAATTATTCAGCTGCTTCTAAATCTTAGCTCCATTTTTTTTTTTTAATTACACTCTGCCAAATTGAGAGTCTCAAGCTGATTACAGGATAACTACTTTCTTGTGCCTAAACTTACCTGCCTTTAATTTAATTTAAATTGGACATCCCAGGGTCCGTTATTAAAGGGTAGAGAAGTGAGGAGCTGACAAATTTAGCTTTAAAATGGCACTTGAGTAAGACCTGCATTATTATATTTATTTTGAAATATCTGTACGTTCTCATATCATCTCCACAGTGTAGCTTGCTCTCTGGTCTGAGTCACTGTAGCATCAGAAATAACGGGGGCAAATAACCTTTTTATTGATCAGGCAGCTAGCACATTTGGACAGTGAGGTGTGGTGGGATCCGTAGGTGTTATCTTTCCTGTGGGAGTTATGTGTCTCAGGGCATTTTTAAATTATATAACTCAGTATATTTTGGTGTGCAGGAGCTGGATGGCTTTCTGCCTACCACTTGGAGTCCTGTGACTAAATCTGTGGGTCACTTTGCCTGTCACCTGTGGGTGGTTGCTGCTTCCTGCTCACTGGCTGTAGCATCCGTGCAAGTTTAGTTGCCTGCCTGGTTGCCTGTGCAGACAGGTGCTTTTGCTGAGACATTAATTTGGAGTGTGTAGTTTGATGTGTGTGAGCTTAATTCCAGAGGAATTCCTATAAGGTGAAACCTTTTTGGCAGAGGTTACCAAGAAGGTCATAGGGACTCTCTTGTTTTCCTAGTCTCTTGCTTCTGTTATTAGGCCTTTCTCAAGAACAGGCATGGCAGGGGTTTCTGCTTTCCTTCTAACTGAAGTTAAGGAAACTGTAGGGCATTGAGGTAAGGAAGCTGGAAGCAGTGAGGTATGGATGAAGTCTGGTATTAAGTGCTCATGGCAATTGCCTTGAAGTAAAACTTCATTTTGTTTCCTGTTAAACACATTGGGTAGATATGGGAGCTTTTTGAAATCTTTCATCTTGAAAGCAGCCCTGCATTTGGGATGCTATATTTTTCAGATGTAACTTTCTGCTCTTCTCAAATTAGCTGTTATATTTTTCCTTATAAAGCAGTAACAAGTCAGCAGGTACTCACCCTAATTTTTGCATAGAATGAGCATCCTCACATCCAGCTGCCTTGTCTTCCAGACCTAGGGTGTGCTCCCACAGTGGGAAGTGCTGGCACCACTCCTGCACAGTAGAGTTCCAAAATGTCTAGTAACCTTTTGCAGCTGCAGAAACGTGCAGAGATAGTGGCTGAGTCATGAGATGTAAGCTATGTGATGCTGAAAGTGGTAAGGAAATAGAGGAGGGAGGGTAAGTCTTCAAGCTTGACAGTGCAAGTGACAAGTGCATACACACTTTAAGTCAATGTATTTGTGCCTCACGGACCTCAGGTTAGTTCTTAGCATTGTGCATACATGTATTTTCTTGTAACCTGTCTTACATTCTGTTCTTCTTTGTCTCTCCATTAGATGTCCTCATTGGGCAATTGAGCTCTATTCAAGGGCCAGCTGAAAAGATAAAAATTGCATCTGGAAGCTGTGTTTGTATGCTCATTCCCTGTCCCATGGTCAGGATCTGTTCCTTGACCTGTCTTGCCTGGCTGAGAAGTCAGTTCCTGGGAAGACATTGCCACAGAGGGTCAATTAATAGGTAGTTTAATGAAGGCTGAATTCTGTTGATGCAGTTATGTCATCTGGGTAGGTAGAGAATTCTGCTCTTTCTGATGGTGCTGGGCTAATTATCTCTGGCTAATCACAATGGCATTAAGAAGCATGTAATGAAGCTGTTCCTGACTAACAGCTCTGGCACCTCTATTAGGAGGAACATGTCATTGGGAGCCTCAGCAGTACAGCAATCCTGTGACATTCAGCCTGGCCTGAAAGCAACATGTGTGTTAAGCTGTGCGCTTCTCAAAGCTGTGTCACTGGGGTATGAAATTGGGGAAGGTTAACAGTCTACCATAAGCAGAAGTTGGTGAGACTGAGTTTCAGCTTTTCTGAGGTTCTCCAGGCTGATCTCATTAGCTCAGGTGTAAGTTTTGGGTTTTTTTTTCCCCTGTGGATCCATCTTTGCCTCACTTGTAACATCAAAGTGAAAGAGCCTCAGAAATCCCTGAAGTTGCCATATGACATGTGCTGCATAAAATTGGTGATAGAAGCTACTGGCCAGATCTGGATGAAGGAAAGATAACTGAGCAACAGATGATAGCTACTTTATTTTTTTTCTGTAATTTCCTATTAATTAAAAAGTGGGTTGAGGAAGCACTGTGTTAGTACTATAATCTTAGGGAAAAGTGCTTTAAGCCATTGTTGATGTGTGGGCCTATTCAGGTTGATAATGAAAAGCTGAACAATAGGATTCTGATAATCAGCTGTTTATTGGAGAGGAGCTAGTGCCACCTTCTTAAGAAAATGATATATAGAATCCTAGCAGTGGTCTCCACTGAAATATATTTCAGCTCAGCAGTTAATTACAGGTACAGTGCAATGCTGACTAATAAAAATGATCTAGATCTTAAAATACCACCTCTTTGGCTTTTTTTAGTGTGACACACATGATATCTACAGTACTAGTGTGTTATTGCTCACACACACAAAAGGAAATACTCTGCTTTTAAATCTAGTGTTTTTTTCTGAGTTCTGGACACAGTCTTTCTAGAATGCATGCAAGGAGCAAGTAGTACCATCTCTGTTCCTGTTGACATATTTCAAACCTTATAATGTGAAACAGTCTGTAGAAAAGGGGAAGATAAAAATTCACAAAGGAAAAACTCATCCTCTAAGCATTCAGGGTTTAGCTGCTAATAATGTACTCAGGGGGTGATTTGTTTACCTGTCTATTTTGACCAGAGATTTGAAATGAATTACTGCAAATGAAAGATGAGCCCTATCCTACTGCCAGGCAGGTCTGCATGAAACCTGTGTTTCAAGAAGAAACACTATTCTTATTCTTACATTAAGAAGCTTTGTCTGGCAATTATGTTAAACTTCTCTAACCACTCCATTGCACTCATTCCAGAGGTCAGATTCTGCAGGCTGTAGTGTATGAGTAACTTCTGTGCCTGTGTTTTATGAATACTTAATGTTTTCACTTTGCCTCTCATTTAGTTTGGTAGACAAGATAGACTACTGAAATTATCTGAGAATCTGAGAAGTCATTTGAACTGTCCTTGGTGATGGTTTTACCATGCACACAGGTAGGAACGAGTGTATGTGAGGTGGGGGAGCTTGTGCAGTCTGGGGACACTTCTATAAACTCCTCTGTTTTGTTTGTGAGTGCATAAAAGTGCAGAGTCCGCAGTGCTGTGCAAATAATTGACCTGCCAAAGCTGCACAGCTCACCAAAGGTGATGTGTTGTTGTCTTTTGGATGCACTATGCGCAAGTGATGTGTGCCCACTAGCTTTCCTGGAACCAGGGTTAAATTTCTGCCTTTCATTTTGTCAGCTTTTGTCTGAGGTCTGTGGTGCCTCCTGCCTGCATTCTTGTTATGCAATGTGAAACATCTTTTTAAACAACCTTGCGCTCAGCCTGAGTTGTGCACAGCCTGTAGGAGAGAGCTATGTGTAGGACTGTGAGTGGAATCCAGGTGTCAGTGCTCACATTGCAAGTGAGACTGCCTGTGTTGCTTCCCTTAGAAAGTTTTAAATGCTCCACCACTGGTTTCACTTGTTGGTTGAATGTGGACCTTTGTGCCCTGCGTGGTGGGAACATAGGGCCCTGATGGAACACAGGTGCAAAAGGGTGGAAGCAGTGGTACCATTCTCGTGTGCCTGAGCAGTACAGTGATGCCAACTCTTACCACGTCTCTCTTCAGTCTTGATGGCCTTTTTGGCAGCACATAGATCTCCATACTTGCAGCAGGTATGAAAAGAAACGCCTCTTCTGTACGTCTTTGAATTTCTCAGAACTTAATCCCATATTGCTTTGCTACCACAAGGGGGTAATGTTGCTTCTGCTCCTTCCTTTCCCTGCCTGAGGAACCCGAAAGCTTCCAGTTCTTGTATAAAGAAAACAAGGTAGCTTGAGGACCCCCATCACCCCCGCCTCCTTTACAGTCTTAAATTGCAGCTTATCTCTTTATTTATCATACATTTACAAGTTCTTCAGTGTTTCAGGAAAGGCATGAATGGGACCCAGGGGGGAGATGGCTGTGAGACTGAATGCAAGCAAGGGAGGAGCTTATCCTCTTGTCTTTTTTAAGGGCTTGAAAGGGATAGATGTGGATCTGAGGTGAGGCAGGTATTTTGTCTTTCTGATATGCAAATGTCAGAGTTAGACCTGTAAAAGACCTTGCTGACCTTGCAGAATTCCTCTTGACTTCTTGCTCATTGCCTACCAAGCCTGGAGCAGACCTTTCTTTGCAGGCCACCTTCTCAAAGGTTTTGTTTGCATTTAAATTGTTGCTCAGCCTTCATCAGAAAAATTCTGTAACACAGGACTTATTTTCTTGAGGAATGCTTGGCAGGTGCTGACTGGAGTCTAGAGGGTCACCTTTCCACTGGGATGTTTATTTCTTGTTCAAGTATGTCTTATTTTAGCTAAATTTTTGGGCTGTTCCCATAATCAGGTCATGAATACATTTGAGGTGTTGGTTTTGTTTTGTGTTCAGTTGCTTTGTTTATTTGGTTTTGTTGCTGGTTGTTTTGGTTGGTTGTGTTTTGTTTGTTTGTGTGGTTTTTTGTTAGTTTGTTGTTTGTTTGCTTTTTAATTCCTGAGGCAAATAGTCATGGCTTCCTCATGCCTCTTCTGGTTCTAAATTGTAAATATGACGTTGACTGGGAGCAGTGTGTGGTTGAAGTAGATTGACGGGATAGAAACACCCAGGAATGCTGAAACCTGGGCAATATAATTTCTGCCCACTCCTCCATTCAGGCTCATTACATGTGGAAACCTTCTTAGCCCGGTGTCCTGGCATTTGTAGGTTAGGCTCAGCATTTTCTTTAAAATTAGGGTGTGCAGACATTACCTTTGCTGTGAAATGAAGAATTTTCTGACAAACCTCGCAGCCTCCATGCATGATGTGATAGTTTTGAAAAAGTTTATGCTGTATTGTTTTCAGGCTTAGTAAGAAATAATTCCAAAGGTGCTTGTTACAATTCTTGAAATGATGGTGGTAAGAGGGAAGTAATATCTCAGTGAGGATCAGTGGGGTAAATAGAAGTTCTGAAGGCATTTACAAGTGGAGACAAGAGGTTCAAGTTTGGGAAAAGGTATTTGCGGAGAGAAGGCCAAAACTGTGGGGCGGGAAAATGAGTTCTGGAAATGTTAGCCTGGACACATAGGAATGAATGAAGACCTAATTTGTTAGTGCTGAACATAAGGCAATAATCCAGGTGTGACAGGAACGTTTAGACACGATAATTTGAGGTGTTCGAGTGAGATGTGCAGTCTGTGGACAAACTTGGCAAGTATTATTTGTTTGTCCTTTCTAAAAGTGGAAATACAAATTTTTATCGTGGGAATGTAACCACAGCTTGAACTGTAAAAGAGGCTGCCTTTGATATCTAAGTGGTCAGTTACTGTCTATGTGAGCTTTGGGGCTATTGCTGCCACCCTGAGAGCTTCATGGTTTTTTCCAGACCAAGTGTGCTGTCTCCATGTGGGCAGGAAAGACTTCGTTTTACTGACGTGGTAGAAGTTTGAGCTCTTGAATGTGCTGCTAGTTTTTATGTAGAACAAGTGAAAGAGATGCCCGTTTCCTTGAACAAATGTTCCTCCCCCTGCCTTTTCTGTTTTCCTGATTTAAGAATAATATAAGGTTTCTTGAGCCCTTTTACTTCATAATTTAGAGTTGGTAGGGGGAAAAACTGATGCCTTGTGCTTTCGCTCTTGTGGTGGCTAAAGGAGGTCCCTCCCTGCTGCTGAGCTTCCATGAGTACTTTGGAAAGCCGAACATGTGCAGTCTTTGCCAAACTTGCAGAAAGGCTTAAGCCTTCTTTCCTTTTTCTTGACCCGAATTTAAATGTATGGCAATGACTGTAGCACACAGACACACACTTTCCCTCATGTTCCTCTTGCAGCAACTTGGCTTGCAAATTAAGCAGGTATAGAAATAACTCTGTATTCTCAAATACCTTCATGATGAAACACCAGTTGAACCACAGCCTGTCTCCCACCTCCTTTTTTTTTTGTAGTCCAGGTCTAGCAATAACGAGTTCATCTATATAAGAAATAGGTAAACGTTGTTTCTCTGCTGTTCCAGGAAACAGCTGTTTCCCTGCAGTTGTTAGTCTTTGGGACTGTTCTGGAGCTTTGTTTTGTGTTCACCTGCTCTGGCATGGCAGCAAGTGAACTAGTTGAAATTGGATTCCAGTGATGGTTCTTTATGAGAATGGAAGAGGTACATGCCTCCAAACTGTCTTTTTGTTTCTACTGAGAAGTAATGAGATCTAGTCTATGGGTTGTTTGGGGCTTTTTGGGTGTTTGTTAATTGGTTGGGCTTTCTTGGGGTTTGTTGGAGAAGGCTTGTACGAGATGACCGTAAAACAAAAATCTTGGATAAACACACGTGCTTAGAAGTTGAAAGGCAGCTTTCAACATACTTATTTGAGGATGCGGTAAAATACATGTGTTCAGCTTTTCTACAGGCAGGGAAGAAGTGTGAATAGCTTCCCCCTCTTGGAAGATGTTCTTTGTTAGGCTGTCTGTCTGCATGTGGCTTCCCTGTGGCCTCCTGATCCAGCTGCTGCGGGGTGGGCATGATGTCTAGACAAGCTCACTTGACCTGAACAGTTGCCTCTGTTCCTGTTTTTTTTACTTAAATGCACTGAGTTCACATACTTCAGTACTCTGTCTAGGGGATGGTGCTCAACTTATGGTCATTGGTGGTATTTGACATGTTTAGCTATGTAACTGCGATTCCTAGAGCTTGTTGTCTGGCTTCAGATAAGTAATGTTAAAACAATCTCTTAAGCTTTGTCTTGTGTTTCCTTTTGCCAAGAAACAAGTTATGGGCAGGCCCTCAGACCTTCTATTTCAGGCCTCCATGCTCAACTGAAAGCTCTCTGTAGTTTTCTTGAGTGTGGGGAGGATCTGGAGATGCTGGCAGTAGTGTGCCTTTTTTTTTTTATATTAATATAAGCCCTTAATTGTTAGATGTGCAGTCACGTATATTGCGTGTGTGCACTCATTCTTCACCCTCTTTGTAAATGCATGGTGTGCCTGGGGACAAAGTGCCCTCGTCCAATTATTCACTTCTTATTACAGGATCTGGGCCAGAGAACTTGCAGTAGAGCGCATGCATCTACTCTCTGTGCCTGGGGCAAGAGGAGAGGGAGGGACCTGTGATCTGACTCAGTAATACAACTTTAACCAAGATAGTGATGACACTAGCTTTCTCCACTTGAGCCCTTCTGGTCTGTTGAACGTTTTTGACATACATATTTAACCAGTTGTGCCAAATGGCTGTTTGTGAGATGATGTAACTGACCCCTTCCCTTGCTCTTCTTGAGAAAGCACCTGCTGGAACTGAAGGCTGTGAATAAACAGGGTTCATTATCTGACAGGGAACTGACTCATTTTTCTGCTTGAAATGTATTAGTATCAAATCCTTCCCCTGTCTTCCTGAAGTGGGAGGGCTGGGGTAAGTGACTGAACTGCCCCAACAGTCATCTGTTGGCCTGATTCTCTTTATTACTCCAGTCTGAACAAGGGCGTTCTAAAGAAATTGATGTGTGGTGAGACCTCTGTTTCCATAGCCATAGAAGTATGGAGACAACAGAATGGCTTCTGCCCCCTCAGGAAAGACACCTCCTCTTCAGTTCCCTATGGAGAAGCAGGAGCCCTATGTAATTATCCCAGAAGCTGACGCAGATCTGTGTGCGTGGGTAAGCAGAGATTTCTGCTGTCCACACAGTCTGTGGTATTGGGAACTCCCAGAACAAGGGGAATGTGAAGCAGAGATTATACATGTGAAGGCAGGTAGAAGAGCCCTTGGAAGAGTAAAACCATCAGCAGGCTGGGGGAGTTCAGTGTGTTGGCTATGTTCTGGCTGTGCTTTCAAGCCTGTTGTTATAACCATGATGACTAGGAGCTGATTCCCTCTAGCTGAATTTCTAATATAATTGCACGTTGCCAAGGGCTGAGGTGGTTCAGCTTGGCCGAGTTGCCTGCCCCATTCTGAGCACTGGTGTAAAACTGCTGCTGTCGTGAATAATAACACATGCAGTCGCTTGGACTGATTTAAATTTCTTCTCCCCTCCCCACCCCTCAAGTTCTGCCCTTGCAAAACGAAAGTGTAAGGTCTTTCATGGTTCTTTTAATGATGCCAAAATAATCAATGCTGCAGTTGCTGCTCTTGACCCTTTCAGTGTCTATGGTGTGTGCTGCTTCTTTGCCTATTGAAATAACCATTAGTCATTCCCCAGATGCTGTATGGTAAGGACCTCTGCGAAATCCTCGCTCATCTTTTGTTCTGATGCATGGCCTTTGTCAGCAGGTGAAGTAATAGATTAATTTTGTGACCTTGGGGCCATTTAAAAAACAAACAAAAAATAAACCTTTCCTCTTCCTCAGAGCCACTGACCTTCCCTATGATCTCCAAAGGTTCTGTGTAGCTCCCTTAGCATCAGGTGGTAAGTGGAGATTGGAGTTCCTAGTCCAAAAGCAAAGGTGCAATAATAGCACCATTTATCATACGGTATTACTTTCTAGTTAAACTGAAGCAGGTAAACTTTAAAGGCTTAATCATGTTCTTCTTGAAACTCTTCCCCCTGCCTTGTGATTAGAAGAACTCAAATCCCAATGCTCGTTTCTGCTTTTTGAACTCTTTACTCCCTAACCTCTTTGTTTCAAGTAATGGTGATCCTTTTCCCTGCACTCCTTAGCAAATGTACTCTTTCCCACCCTGGCTGAAGACTATGTGCTGTTTTTTGACTGAGAAATCCTTACAGCTTGTTTTCTCCTGGATTCTTGCCTGGAATCAGTGAAGGGGAAAAAATGTTTTTTGTAATAACTTCTGTCCTATATCAAATCCACTTCTCTGACAACTCCACACCTCTAGATGGGAAGGATGTCATCTTTGTCCCTGGTTGCCCTTCAGACTTAGCACAAGTTTTTTCTCACACAGGCCAGTGTTCTATAAAGGACATGTTCAGAATGTGTCTGTGATCATATATTGTACCTTCGCTGTCACTGCTTTCCCTAAGGAAAGGAAATTTTCTTGCAAAAGACGTTCATTATGTGGAAAACTTTTTTTTTTTTAACAAAAAGAAAGGAATTAAAGTATGACTTGGATGCTTATAAGAAAGGCAGCTACCAACTCACTGAGGATGAGTTGTATAGCGAAGGTTTGAACAAGGGGGTGGAGGACTTAACTCTGAGAACTGCAAAAGTGAGTGTTGAGGTTTTCATCAGCAGTGAAATTCTCAGAGTATTTATCTCTAGTAGATAGTTACAACAATTTTTTTCTGATCATCTGCTTCTGACCTGTCTTATTTCAGTCTTAATGCCAGGCTAAATATGTCATAACCATGTGAAAGCTGAAACAATCTAGAAAAGTTAGCTTAGAGGTATCAGAGCAGATTATGTTAAGGACTTAATTTTAGAAATAAGTTTTTCAGGCAATCTTTAGAACTGCATACTGATGGCTTTTTTATTTTAAGCTTGAATATGAAACTGGTGATAGTGTTTTTCTGTTTGACGAGAGCTACAAAGCTTTTATGGAAAATGTAGCTACAGAACAAAACACTTGATGGTTTCTTACGTGATTTAAATTTGCTGTTTGAAAGTAGGCAACAACAATACATAGATGTCTGAAATAATTTTTCCTTATTCTTCTGAGAAAAGGGAAGGGAGGAAAAAAAACTCAAGCCAGTGGATTGGGTTGGTTGAGACTTTTGTTTAGAATAGTTTTCTGCTGTTCTATCAGGCTATAATTATCTCCATTAATTTATTGGGCTTGTTAACAGTTAATGATTGAGTTTAGCATTTGGGAGAGAGTAGCAATGTTACTGGAGAACATTCAGCTGTCTTCATGCTTCAGCTTTCTTGTTACCTTAGGTTAAACACTGCCTTGCTGGAAGAAGATGACTGAAGGGAACCTAGTTTTAAATAGTCGCTGTTCTTTAGGTTCTTGTGAGGAACCACAGGAGCACACCTGTAGGGATGAGCACTCAGGAGAACTGACTTATGGCTGTAAATCAGAGGGCTGAAAAAAGGATGTAAGAGGAAGTAGTGTGATAGTTCAGCTTCCATGTGGGCAGTAAGGAATGACCAGGGAAGATAGGAAACCAGAGGAGGAAATGTAGGGAAGCTGCCAGAGGTGTCAATATACTTCGGTTCCAACAGATAGCTATGAATTGCTCCCTCCATAGCTGAAGGCTTGGGAATATGGGAGGCACAGAATGTGCTTGCTGTCCTTAAGAGTGCTTCAGTTTACTGGTTTCCTCTGGTGGCTGTTGTGCAGCAGTAGCTTAGAAGGCTGACAGCTGACTGAACACCCTTTTTGATTTTAAGGAAACTATGCCTCAGTACTGTTTATTAGCAGCTCCCTTTTGGATGGGGAGGAAAGCCCTTCCTTCAGTGCTGCTTGGAGTAGTGCTACTCAGTAATGTGTGTGCTGTGCAGCAGACCTAAGATGTGATGTTG
Source organism: Chloroceryle amazona (assembly GCA_027560015.1). Classification (NCBI taxonomy): domain Eukaryota; kingdom Metazoa; phylum Chordata; class Aves; order Coraciiformes; family Cerylidae; genus Chloroceryle; species Chloroceryle amazona. The sequence goes on along the minus strand of JANHFX010020376.1, from coordinate 56,659 downwards.
GAATTGTATGTCCTTAGAAGCTGGTACTGGGAAGTTAAATTTGCTGCATTTAGGTATCTTCTCAAAGTCTGTTGCAAGAGGCTTTGGTGATCCTTGACCTGTGGGAGAGTGTGGGTATAGTACGATGGCTGATGTCCTGCGAGGAGTTTGCTTCATGACTTTTTTTCCTCTCAGCCTGCAGCTTCTGGCATTCAGCTGCTTCATTCCTGAGAAATTTCCCTTTTCTGCTTCTAGTGTCTTGTGTGCATGCGATCTTGTTCTCTCTCCCCTTCTCCAGAGGTGTCTTGTAACTTGGACCTGGCTTCTTTTCCCCCCTTGCTCACGATTGCAGCTGTTGTCAGTCCTGAGGTAAGAGCCAGTGTAGAGCAGTGGTTCTATAGCTACTTGTGTCTGACAGAAAAGGAGTCTGGTGACATCTCAGTACTGCTGAACACAGGCAATTTATATCTTCTTGTAGTAGTTTTAATAAAAACAATAAACCAACAAAAAACTATAATCCCCCTCCTTCTCTTTTAGCAAGCTGGGCCAGAAGCAACTCTCAGGGTGAGCAAAGTTAATCTTCATCATTGTGGTGGCATTGACTGACAACCTGGAGGATGATAATGTGTGATTTTTTTTTTTTTTTTACTTTCCTAGTGAGCGGGGGAGGAGGGTGAAAATTGCAGTTTCTCTGATAATTGTACTTTAGCTGTCATTTGTGACAATTTCATATTGTCTAGACAGAGGTAGTGGAGCAATTGTTTCCACAGAGCCTAGTGTTAGCCTGTTACATATCTGGGTAGCAAAAGTGGGGGGTATGGCAGAGGAAGAGGGTGCTGTTGGCTCCAGAAAGGATTCAGCAGTCAGGCACAATCTTCTGAAATGTTTCAAAAGGAGATGCAAACAATATGTGTTTCGGTTCTCTCTTTGCATGCTTCACAGTTGGAAACTTAGATATTTAGTAGCTAGCAGTTCCCTATGACAGAGCTACTTTTACTCATCCATGGATTATGTTTATTCTCCATAACAGAATTGCTCCTAGCCTCACTGCTTACAGTGGTAGGGTATTGGGCTACCTTACACTTTGGGCTTCCTGAAAACAAATAGTCTGTACTTTTCTGGCAAAAGCTATGAATGTGGCACCTAAGACTTGACAGAGTGCAGCATGTCTTCAAAAACATTTATCAACACCTTGATGGGGGACAATAGGTTACAATACCAATGTCACACATGGGACACTATTAATGATTATAGCACTGTATCTGCTACTGAACCCATTTGTTAGTACCAGATGCATTTGAATCTGTAACTTGGGCCTCGACAGCTCAGTCTGGAATGAATTAGTTAAAGAGGAGGTTTTATTTGTGTTTAGCACACTGTTTTCAGTACAGATGTAGTTATTTTCTGGAGCATTAACCACAGAGGTGGTCCACCAGAGATTGCATGTTGCCTTGTTTCAGTTTTTTGCATACTATTCACCTGTTCATTACTCTGTGGTCTGAGAGTGCACAGTTGTAGAACAATTAAGGACTACCAGTCAGGCTTAAAACAGGCTATAGCTGCTAGTAGTTACTGTTATCCGAATTATCTTTGTCCGCCTGTTTTAAATGTGGCCTTAGTATGTGGCTTGTGTGCCTCAATGTGAGCTAGTGTGGGAGCTGAGTTTGGTCTTGGCAGGCATGGAAGGCTGTCTGTCTTAGATGAGTGTTCAATTTGGATAGCGCAGCTTTGGAAAAGGTCCTGGGTACTGTGTTCAGTGGGATGTGTTTGTCATCCTCCTTCCCACAACCCCGAAGCTACTGGACTTCCTAGGGAGCCCTTCTGGTAAAGGATGTGCTCCAAAAGTAGCAGCAACAACTCCTGTTGCTTCATGGCCTGGAGCTGCAGGCCGTTCAGGTAAAATCCTGGGGCTCTGAGGCTTCCAGGGTGTCTCTTCCACAGAAATCTGGACATCCTGTGGCTCAGGCAGCTGTTGGTTTGTGTTTTAATAAAGTAACGCATACCAGTTCTCAGCTAAGGTGCCAGGTATCTGGTACAGCAAAAGTTCTTCAAGTATTCATTTCAAGGATCAGATGGGATATAGAAGTGAGAACTGTATGTTCCCCAAACTACTGTTCCTGTGCCAAGCAGAGGGACTCCTGTCAGACACACCAAGTTACTATGGCGTGTGCCCTGCTCCTCTTCCACACACTTCTGATGTGCTTTGGTTGGTATACATTTTGATTTCCTTCAGCACAGCTTCTGACTGCTTTCCGAAGGTGATCCCTCTAATTCAGTGCTCTTCTCAGGCAATTGCCAACCTTCCAAAGGTGAGAAGAGAAATATGCCCGGAGACTCCTTTCTAACAGATAGATAGGTGGCATGTACTGGTCATCCTCCCTTGTGGCTCTGGTTTTGCTCTGTCATTTAGTGGATAGACCCTGAAAGGCTGGGAAGGAGCATGGCATATGTTAGTGTATAGGCACCAAGATTTTTGACAGGGATTATGAGTTTGATTATTTGTGTGTGCATGTTATCGGGACACTGTAAGTACTGCAGGGAAATGTCATCAGACAAGCCACTTGGGTTGTGCGCAGGTTGCTCACATCTGTAAGGAGGCAGCTACTGGTTTTGGGGTTGCGGCCTTGCCAGAATCTACATGCTGTAGGAACTTTTCCTCTTGGATTCAGTGCTGTGATGAGGCGAGGCTGTTCACTAGGGCATCAGCCCCAGCACATCCAGACTGCTTGCAGACTGCTGTTTTTGGAGTACTCTGCATAAGCTGCTCTGAAGAGTAGACTTCTATAAAGCATGTTGGCAGTAACCCAGTCTCTGAACTCTGAGCCAGTGCTTTAGAAAGGGGCCAGCTGACTGAATAAGTAGAATATCCCTTCTGCTAAGTTTAATCTGTTTACCTTTCCCCCTAGACGGAATAAAACGAGGTTATATGTGATGCAGGTGGTAGGTGTATACCTTATAGGTATAGAACTTCATGCATACCTCATAAAGCTGTTGCACCGCTTGTTATGAAATAGTTGCTTTTGCATATATTAACTTAGATATTTGGAGCAGGAGAGAGGCTGGTAAGGAAGTACAGTAACTTTCTGGGGAGCTGAGGGATTCCTAATATCTAGCAGTGTTGAAGGTTAAAGTTTTTGACTCAGTAACCTGGGGAATTAATTAATCTTAAAGTTTAGGAGATTTAATAACTGTTCTTGAATAAATGGTTGCCAAGCGACTTCATGCCAGAGAGGACAGGCTTTCTTTCCTTCTGCAGTGTCCAGTGCTTTGCAGCAAGTACCGAGTCTCTTTAGCTGACGTGCGCCTTTCCAAGTAACTGGATTGATCTCTTGCTGTTTTCTGTATTCTAGATTTATAATGTAAACTTGAGGGTTTTTTAATTTTGTAATTGCTGAAAGTCAGTGAAAAGTTGTCTTGAAATCCTCACGGGGGCTGCTGCTGGAAAAAAAAAACACATCTCATTTGCATTTCTACTCTGTCTTTTATCTGTCTAGAAATGGGAAGTTGGGTGTGGATTCTATCTGGTCCTTCTTCCTGCTTCCTGTGTGGACATTTGCTGTCCTGCATTGCAAATGCTAACTGCAAATTAGGAGTGTGGGGCTTCAAATCTTCCTCACCAATTGTGTGTGGGGGTGAGTAGAACAGATGTGGTGTTGGAACCCTTTGACTTTCAAACCACAACAGTTTTCATTAAGTTACAAAGGCTGGAAAACAAAATTTAGCAGGAGTTCCAAAGCAAAAAGACTTGAAAGGGAACGGAGCAGCCTTATAAACTTTGGCAGTTGGATTTTTCCACTCTCCACACCCGCCCCAAATCATCTCTCTTGTGTTAATCTAATGACTGCAACAGGCTTGAATGAGTCAGTCCTTGAAACAATGCCATCCTCTGCTTTATGACAAGAATCTAGAGTTGCATGTACAAGCCAGGGTGGAGGACGTGTTCCTGCCATATACTTTTGATTCTGCTGCCTTCATGACTCAGACTCACTTCTTGCATATTCAAGCTGTCTGGCTGCATTTGCATACATTTACTTCTTCAGTGAATACTTGAATATCTCTCCCTGTGGCTGATTAAGATACAGAGGAAACAAACTTTTTTTTGTAGCTGAAAATGTCTCTCTCTGAGCCTTTAGACTAACACTGAATATACACCAGTGGTGTCCTTAAAAGTCCACATGCCAAGGTGTGTTCTTTGTCCCATGCTCCACTTTGGAGTAGGTAAGAATTCTACAGATGGCCAATGCAGCATTAGTGTTTATGGACCTGACAAATTGGGATAGCTTGTCTTCAAAGGAGGAGCAACATCTGCTTCTTTCCATTAAAACTGAGAAGTGGGTTTGGGACCACTCTTCTTTCTTACTCAAGCTGTTTTCTCCTGTGCACTTTGAATAGTGCTGTGGTGAAAACATTTTTGCCATCAGTGAATGATTCAATATGTTACAGAATTCTCTGCACTGATGATAGAAATAGTCTTAAGAGGTTTCAGAAAGTAGGGCACAAACAGAGGGGATGTTCCTGATTGGTCTTTGACTTAGTCATTTATTTTTCCTTTCTAGGAGGTTGCTGGAGTCTTCCCTTATTTCGTTATCTCGCTACGATGGAGCAGGGTCCCGGGAACATCCAATCTATCCAGATCCAGCCAGGTAAGAGCTAAATGCAATCTAAAAGCATTTAAGTTTCATAGACAAAGCATAACTTTGGTATAACTCCCTGAATCCTTTGGGAATGGTTCTAATATTGGACCCATCTTCTCCTCAGTGACTTGCCATGGGGGCAGGGTGCAAACCAAATGGGAAGATGCTGTTAAGTCTAGGAGAGAATGAGGAAATGGAGAAAGAATTGTTGTTGAAGTAAGCACATAAGGATTCCTGAGATCTTTTAGGATAGAATTGACTATGTGTCAGGCAGGTCCAACAGTAACTGGGATGATAGCAATAAATTTGAAATCCTTTTTGAAGAAAAAGTTAAGGAAAAAAAAACCAGAATGAAGTAAAAGCAATTAGGAGCTGGCATGAGCAGACAACATGCTTGGAAGAATGGAATGTTTCCATCAGTGTATTCATATGAGAGTGTGCTTAACCAGGATGTTATGTATACTTAACTGAGAACAAAGTACTGACAATTATTTCTGAAGACTTGTGAATCATTGACATTAGACATAGAAACACCTGTAGTGCTGCTTTATCTCCAGAAGAGGTGGGAGTATTCAGAGAAAAAGCAAACATGACAGAATTAACAAAAATGGAAAGGAGTGATCTTTGCAGTTTATACTTAGTCTATTAAGAAAGCAATGCATGGGATAATGTGACCTGCAGGCTCTGTCAGAAGAAATGCTAGAATCGTGAACAGCAAGAAGCTTTGGAAGGTTTCAAAGAATAAATCATGACAAATAAGCTTTCCTTAGCAGAGTTGAACAAAGCTATGAATGAGGAAAATTCAGTAAATGTAAAGTATATCTGATTTAGCCTCTTAATAAACCTCTGGCATAGCTGCATGGGTTGAAGGCTACTAGGATTTATCATAAAGAACAGTACAGGAATAGCAGTTTTTGAAAAATATCTAAGTTGCTGAAGGAGGTTGATTTGTTGTTGGTTTGGTGATTGGTTTGTTTTTTGATTGGTGTTTCTTTGGGGTTTGTTTCTTTTTTTTTCCTTTTTTATTTTTCTTTTTTTTTTTAATTTAAAAAAATCTTGTTATTTTTTACATCATTAACAATAAAATCTGCATTTTTATACAGATAATGCTCTAAGTACATGTTATGAAATAAAAGGCTGTGTTGTAAACTGGCCACACAATATAATGAAGCTGGTAAATAACTCCTTGCTAACTATCTCTGTAGATAAAGTCTTGTAGAGGTAAAATCTTACAGTAGGCTTTTTTCCTTTTATCAGAAAGAAAGTTGCATTGCAAAGGGATTTCAAAGGCTCAGGAGTGATGCAAGTAGAACTGCAGGTGAAAGTAAGGTGAATTGTGCTACCTACACATGAGGTCACTGTGAAATGAACCTAGATAACTGCAGAAGGTCTTGGCAACTGCATGTCAGAATGATGCTGATAAATGTGAAAGCTTTCTAAATGGCAATTGATTAAATGACAGGTAAAGGGATTGATTTACCTGGAAAGATGAAAAGAATATTTTGAAAATGTTAATTAAAAAGTATTGCTACATTCAGGTCAACTTATGAATGCCAAGAGCTACTAAATGGTGGGAAGTGCAGTATTCCTTATTTCTGGAATATGCAACCCAAAGCAGGTATATTTATTGAGGAGAGATTGTACAAACTGATTCTGGCTCTCTGGGAGCTGCCTTTTAAAAAAGAAAAGCCTGGTTACTGAATGCATTTATTTTCCTTCTGTCAGATCTCTCTATGATGAAGTTCAATAAAATAAGAGAGGGGATCAATCCGTAGATATTTTCTAGCATAAGAACCATTGTTAAAAATATTTTTCTACTTAAAGCCATTTTTTAAATTATGTGATGGTCTTCATGGGACAGTTAAAGTGTTCTTTAGATCATGGTAGAAGCTATAGTTGCTTGAGTTTCTAAGGAGCTTTGGAAGTAAAGTCCAGTGTTGAAACTTCTTCTAAGAGTTTTATTTTTTTTTTCTAGTAAGTGTCACTGTCCTCTTCAGAGGGGAGATTCATAGATGCATAATCAGTATGAGATGGAAGTTTGAGTGGGGTAAGATTAGAGCCTTCTTCCATAAGCCTTGGTGGTGTGCTAGGCCAGTAGTGTCTCTGTAACTGTTCCTTTAACTTGTAAATTGGGGATGTGATTAAAAGGAGCGTCATTGCATTTTGAGCTATTTGTTGGGTTGTTTTTTTTTTTTGTAGCATCTTAAGTTTGTAACAAAGTTATGATTTTCAGATGTTCTGAAACCAAGTGGAAAAGCAAACCGAAGGTGAAATAAACATGCAACTATATGTGTCTCTGTGTGTGCATTTAAGTATATATTAAGAATGCATATACCTTATTAAGACCAAGCTGTCTCAAATGGAGTCTGTTTTTTTGTTGTTGTTGGTTGGTTGGTTGTTTTTTTAAATTTATTTTTGACGGGGTGTGTGTGTCTTTAGTTTTGTTTCTGCATGTTTCTGTTTGTAATGGCGCTATATTTGTATAACCTAGGTCAGGAGTGAGGCAGGGAGAACATTTTTTGAATTCCCACAGATTTAGGATGTGTATTCTGATGCAGACTGCAGCAGTCCTTTTCAGTGGCCTTGTCGAACTTCTCTAAGGTCAGCTTGGCTGTTCTGTCATCTCCACAGTTTCCATATGTACTGAGCTCAGAAAACAATCTGAAGAGGAATTAAACATGTCATCAGACAACACCTATAATAATATTTTTTTTTTTCCTAAATAGAGGTACTCAAAAAGATGCTCCTAGACTGCAGGTGACAAGTAAGTGCACTAGGCAGCCTGCTGTGACTGGTGTGTGTTGTTTAGCCAGCTGGTAGACTAACTTTGGTCAGGGGCTGATTTACAGTTGTGTTCAATAGCTGAATGAACTGAAGAGATATGTTTAATGCTAACCGGTGTTTCTTATGCCGCTTTGCAGCCTTGTCCTCCCTCCAAGACAGCTAAATCTCTTATGCTGGCTCTCCGCTCTGCTTCTGATTTGTGTCATAACTGTATTCCAAAGGCAGATACAGCCTGACAAAAAAAATAATATTATTTCCTTGCCCCCCCCATGCTCTCATCTGCAAAGGTTAGTTTATAGCCTATTGTTTTGAATATGTTTCTCTTCTGTCCATTTGTATTTTATCTCTCCCTGCGACTTAAGCTTCATCTTCTTTTTGGAAATCTTTCTCACAGTCTATCAAGTCAACATACCGTGTGCTGTCAGGAAGCTGAATCTGGCATCTCGTGATCCATTATGTCCGGCCTTTATTGCCTACTCTTGCTTGTTCTTCTAACAAGCATCATTGTGGGTTTTTTCCTTGTGATGTGCTGCATAATTTAGTAAGACTAAATGTCTGCAAAACTCATTCTTCATATCCTTCTGTAAAACTCTCCCTTCACAGAATCATTGAATGGTAGGGGTTGAAAGGGACTTCTGGGGATCATCTAGTCCAAGCTATTCACCCAGAGCAGGTTGCACGGGACCACATCCAGGAGGGTTTGGAATCTCTCCAGAGAAGGAGACTCCACAATTTCTCTGGGCAGCCTGTTCCAGGGCTTTATCACCCTCACAGTAAAAGTTTTTGCTTCTGTTTAGGTGGAACTTCTTGTGTTCTAGCTTTTATGCCTATTAACCCTTGTCCTGTCACTGGGCACCACTAAAAAGAGACTGGCCTCATCCTCTTGACGCCCATCTTTTAGATATTGATAAGCATTGATAAGATCCCCTCTGTCTTGTCTTCTCCAGGCTAAACAGGGCCCGTTCTCTCAGCTTTTCCTTGTAAGAGATGATCCAGTTCACCTGTCATCTTTGTAGCTCTCTGTTGGACTCTCTTCAATAGTTCCCTGTCTCTCTTGAACTGGAGAGCCCAGAACAGGACACAGTTCTCCAGATGTGGTCTCACAAGGGCAGAGTAGAGGGTCAGCAAAACCTCTCTCAACCTGATGGCCACATTCTTCCTAATGCACCCCAGGATACCATTGGCTGTTTGGGCCAGAAGAGCACACTGCTGGCGCATGGTTAATGAGTTGTCCAGCAGAACTCCCAGGTCATTCTCTGTGGAGTTGCTTTCCAGCAGGTCAAACCCTAACGTGTACTGCTACATGGTGTTATTCCTACCCAAACGCAGGACTCTACACTTGCCTCTGTTAAACCTCATTATGTTCCTCTCCCCCCAACTCTCCAGCCTGCACAGGTCATGCTGGATGGCAGCACAGCCTTCTGGTGTGTCAGCCACTCCTCCCAGTTTTGCATTATCAGCAAACTTGCTGAGGGTACAATCTGTCCCTTCATCCATGTCATTGATGAAGTTGTTGAGTAAGACTGGACCCAGTACTGATCCCTGGGGAACTCTGCTAGCTACAGGCCTCCAGCAAAAAGACCCTATACCACTGGACCACAACTCCCTGAGTTCTCTCATTCGGCAGTTACACACAGCCCTTGGTATGATATTATCAAAGACAAAAGTTTCAGTGATTACTCTGGACTGCTGAGATGACTGTTCATGTTTTCCAGTGTTGCCTTGTTTCCATATGCCTTTCAGGTTCTGTGTGCATATATCATGCTGTAGACTTACTTTTAGGGTACACAGAGGCTTTGGCTTATGGAAAAGGCCCAAGAAGAGAACAGCTCCTCATTTATGAGTGCATTGCTGTAATGCTTTTTTTTTTTTTTTATATACTTCACCTATTAAGTCTTCAGAGGAGTAGGGAGAAGTGCTGTGTTTGTACAGCAAAGCCTTCTATGTTATATAAGCATGAACAGCTTTAGTTCATCAAACAGTGTATAAAAGATCCAGGAGTTTTCCAAACCATGTGTATGGTTCCTCTTACCATTTTGCTGCTTATTGACTACAGTTTTTAGACCCTTGAGCCTGTAGCCTGCCTGCTAAACTTGCCTCTCTACCAAGATGACAACCTAGTAAGGTACGGGGTGGTGACATAGGGGAGGTGCTTTCTGTTGTGTCTATGTGACTTCTAATTCCTTCTTTTTTGCTCCTTTCACTTTTGCATGTACGACAGAATGGGCGACTGAATGTCCTTGATGGGTGTTTGCAGCCAAAACATTAATATATGTATCCCTAGTAGAATTAGTACTACTGTTTGGTTTTGGGGGGTTTTTTTTGTGCTTCTCTAGGCAGGAGTCTCTAGAAAAGCTCTTAAATGTAGTTTTCTATTGAAATATGGATATCCACTGAAATTAGGGATAGTAGCAGAGCACTTTATGAGACCTGATCTGCTTGTTTGCTGCTCATGCTGTTGTGGATTCCATAGAGAAGCAAAATGTCTTCTAATAGTGATATTATCAGAGATGATTATGGAGTTGCATTTTTTGCCACTGGTTATAGAGTAACACAGTGAAACTGAATGGTATTGGTACCCTATAAAGTTAAATATATCCTTAGGAGTGTTCATGGCTGACAGTGAGGTCCCTTGTAAAACAAATTTATCTTGAAACTCTCTTCTGAAGATGTGCAGCATTCCTGCAAGGCAGACAGGCCACCTCTCTTTATGACTGCGTGTGAGTTGTATTTTCATCTCTAGACTAGCCCCTGGAATTCACTGTTCATTTGAGGGGGTTGTTTTATTTTTGCTTGTTTAAAGCTGCCCAGACTTTCATTTGTAGATTAAAAATTAGAGCTTGCTCTCTCCATTATTGGTCTTTTGCCTGTGGCGCCTTTGCAGGAAATGAGATTGTATTTTCATGACCCTGGGAAGTACCAGACTTGTACTTGAATTGAAGAAAAAAGAACAAAATCAAACACATGTGTGGAATGAGGAGAGTGGGAGCTAGAAGTTAAAGGAATAGACATCTTGCGGATAGGGAGTGGTGATGTGGTGTTGCTGTCTTCTCTTCTCCCCCCAAATTAGACTTCAAGTCCAATCCAAATAAGGCTAAAGAAATGATTATTCAATCATCTGAGGTGTCTGGACTTTAATATTGAGTAACCGTGTCACAGAAAGCGTGCTCTAGGAGCTGTGGCTATATGCAGGGTAGGAAAAGAGTGTTTTTTCCTGTCTAGCATCAAGAAGGGGTGTAATACTGGTGTGTGATAGTTGGTGCAAACAAAGGTCAAGCTACTCATGGGAGAATTAAGAGCTAATTGCAAAGGTTTTTCTTTCAGGTGGGTTGCAATGCTTTTGATGCTTCCCTTAACATACATTTAGTGGCTCTGATGAAATTGCCACTTTATGAAATCCTTACCATTTGGATTACAAAGTAGTTAAGGCTTTTAAACTTTTTTTTCCTCTTGCTTGTTACTTTGTGGTGTTCTGTAAGTACCCTCAAAATAACAGCACCTTCCTTCACTGTTTATTTGAACACACTGCTGTTTAGCATTGTAAGCAGTTCACACTGGGAGTGGCTTGATTTGTTGTGTGAACTGGTAATAAATGAAACAATGAACTCCAAGGAGTCGAGACAAGGAAACTTCTCTGTGCTGTGGATTTTGTCTATAGGTACTGTGTAGTGCTTCTGTTTGCACAACAAGGAAATCACGTGGGAGTGTAGTGTATAAAGGGAAAATTACTTCTACTTGCTTGCTTTATTTACTCTAATTCATGGATAAAGTGTGAATGGACAATTTTGTGATATGTTGTTACTGTCCTGGAACCTAGAGCTCAAGAGGAAAAATAGGAATGGCTGTGATTCTACACTTGTGTAATGAGCATCTGTATATCTCTTTTCCTCAGACTGTCTCCTGCTGCATATTATGCTCAGAGGATGATCCAGTATCTTTCCCGGAGGGACAGTATTCGACAACGCTCTATGAGATACCAACAGAACCGTCTCCGCTCTTCCTCCTCTTCTTCCACTTCAGACAACTCAAGCCCATCTGTAGAAGGAAACGATCTGGAATTTGAAGATTTTGAGTAAGTATGCATGCTACCTTGCACTCTTGCTCGACTCTGTTGTCAGCACAAGACTGCTATGTCTTTCCAATAAATTACAGTAATGGATTGTTTAGATGGCAGAGAATATGACCTTCCTAGTCTGTCTTCAGTCATTTCATTCTAAATATGAGGTTTTCCCCGTGTGCTTTTAAGTATTTCACTGATGTTTTTCCTCCTTTATGTATTTTATGATTAAAACACAGGATGATTCTGAGCTTGGTCACAAAAGTAGTCTACAGCAGTAGGGAGGTGTGCTTGACGGGAGATGTGAACTCCTCAAAAATCTTTTTATGTTGCTGCTGCCAGCAGAGGATGCTGTCAACTTTGCTACTATCATAACCTTCATGTTCTTTTGCTTCAGTGGCACATACTTGAGATGGCATGTTGATAAAGCTCTATGTCCTTTGTTAGTGTGAAGTCCCTTTATGAAGGACCCTGGTATCATAGAATGGTAGGGGTTGGAAGGGACCTCTGGAGATTGAGTTCAGCCCCCCTGCCAGAGCAGGATCACCTAAGTCATGCCACACAGGAACATATCTAGGTGGATTTTGAAAGTCTCCAGACGACACTCCACGACCTTTCTAGGCAGCTTGTTCTGTCACCCTCACAGGAAAGAGGTCTTTCCTCATGTCGAGTTGGAACTTCCTGTGTTCCAGTTTGTAACCATTGCTCCTCATTGTGTCACAGGGCACCATTGGAAAGAGACTGGCCCCTTCTATTTGACACCCACCCTTCAAATATTTGTAAACATCTAAGAAGATCTCCTTAAGTTGTCTGTTCTCCAGACTAAACAGCCCCAGGTCCCTCAGCCTTTCCTCGTAAGAGAGATGTTGCAGTCCCTTAACCATCCTCGTAGCTCTCTATTGAACTATTCCTAATCTTTTCCTGTCCCTCTTGAACTGGGAGCCCAGAACGGGACACAGTACTCCAGATGTGGTCTCACTAGGGCAGAGTAGAGGGGGAGCAAAACCTCTCTTGACCTGCTGTACCCACTCTTCTTAATGCACCCCAGGCCTTCTTGGCTACAAGAGCACATTGCTGTTCCATGGATATCTTATTGTCCACCAGGACGCCAGTGTTCTTTTCCACGGAGCTGCTCTCCAGCAGGTTTGTCCCTAACCTATACTGATGCATGATGTTATTCCTCCCTGGTTGTAGGACTGACTCTACACTTACCTGTGTTGAACTTCATTAGGTTTACCTTTGCCCAGCTCTCCAGTCTCTCTGGTGGAGAGTTTTCCTCCCTCCAGGCTTTCTCCCTTACTTCCTCTCTAGTAAGCCCAGATACATGCCCCTCCCCTACAAATCTAGTTTAAAGCCCCATCAATCAGCCCTACAATCTCTTGGGGAAAGACTCTCTTTCTCCCTTTGAGAAAGGTGTCTCCCATTTGATGCCATCCAGTTTGGTACTGTATAGGTCATCCCATTGTCAAAAAAGCCAAAACTGTAGTGGTGACACCAGCTATAGAGCCATGTATCAATTGACTGGATTCATCTGTTCATTCCAGTGTTGCTACCAGTGACTGGAAGAAGAAAAGATAATTTGAGCCCTAGATTCCTTTCACCACTCGTCTCAAGGCCCTAAAGTCTCTCTTGCTTTTGGACTACCAGTCTCAGCATACTTACCACCTACGTGGAACATTAGTAATGGTCAGTCTGAGGACTGTACCAAGCTAGGAAGGTTCCTAGTCATGTCCTTAACCCGGGCTCCAGGGAAACAGCAGACTTCCCTGTGAGGAGGGTCTGCCTGGCATATTGCACCTTCTGTTCCTCTCAGAAGGGAGTCACCTACAACTATAACCCTTCTTTTCTTCCTTGTGGATGTGGTTGTGGTATGAGCAGTAGGCCTTCCTGACTGTGGACACGCCACTGTTTAGGTTGCTCATCATTTGGCTGGTCTTTCTCAATCAGAGCCTTTTATCTGTTTTTCAGTGGCACTGGGCAGGAGGGGTCAGAGGGGACATGGGAGGAGTCCATCTGTTGCCCCAGCCAGCTTGAATAGCTACTGTTAACACTAGCTATTTCCAGAAAAGCAAGTTATAAATCCCCTTCTGACTTTTTAAGTGGTGGTAGATTTATTTTTTTCTTGAGAATGTTGTTCTGTGAAGCTGTCATTTCATGCTTCTGCAATTAAACATTCAGAAGTACAGGGTGAGTGAATGTCTTGTACTGTCATTGTGGCCTTGTTTGGGTAAGATGTAAATGAGGGGAGAGAATGCAAAGGAGTGATGGACTAGTAGCTTTTCCCAAGCAGCTTTGTGATCTGGAAGAGCAGAAATATGGGGGGCTATGAGGACCATTTTGTGTGAGAAGTGCATTGCAAGCACAGACCTTAATATTTCCATTATTCCTTTTCATTTGTCTGGGGTGGCTTGTTCTGCTGGGGAAAATAAAGGATGTTAAGTTCTTCATTCTCGGAGCCAGGCAAATGCCTGCAGAGAATTGTGTTCCCCTGCAGATAATGTTCACACGGTAAATGCACCCAGTCAGGGAAGCAATTCAATCAGTCGTGCTAAGGTTGTCTTTCATTTCATACTGAGCAAAAAGAAGTGTTTATTCCTTACTGTGCAGTGGCTGAATTTGTTGGTTGAATATTTTGTATTGAATTCTGGTCTGTTCATTCAAAACATGCTGTCTTTTCACTTCTCTGCTTCATTATTTCTCCTGGCTGATTAGAGGGAGCTGCTGTGCAGGGGTCCTTAGAGCTGGAACTTTTCTCATGACTCATTTATTTCTTCTGCTGACACTTCACAGTTGAACCTCTTATATGGAGCTCTTGCTTCTTTTGGCTCCTGTATCTCTCCTTTGCTTGCCTTGCTCACCTGAGCAGAGCTGTGTATTCTTCGTGTATTTCTTTCTTGCCCTGATTTAGATGCTCAGTCTCCCCTGCTTCTCAGAGCTGATGTAGGCCAGGGAGTTGCTGCTGTGTAGAGCTGTCTGCAGCTCATCCAGTGAAATTTTTTTTTCAAAGTAAAAGACACAGCAAATTACCTTGATGCTTTATCTTTCTAAACTGGTTAATTTAACTGCTAAATATTCTCTCTCCTTTTTTTTTTTTCCTAGAGTTCAGGAGAAAAATGTGAGGAGCATAAAACACTAGTTGATTTTGCTATATATAGAACCCTGGGCCAGGAGTGATCTCTGTGCTTGTGCAGGGTGCCTAAGGAGACAAGTCTTCCTCAGCTCTCATGCTTTGGGGGCTCTGAGGTTTTTCTCCTCTTGTATCTTTTCAGCTTTGCTTACCTAATGACCTAGTAAGGGGCACAGACAGCTTGGCCTCTGCACGGTTTCTTTGTATATGGCTTCTAAATTCAAGCTAAGCCTTTCCTCCTGTGTGTCAGTCTAATGGTATCATTTTCTCCATGCAGTTTTCCAAGAATGTTGTTTGAATTCATTCATAAGTACACTCAGTTTGATACCAATAGCAGTAGTGTTGCTCTAAGAATGTAAAGTAGAGTGTTTTTTATAGGTATTATTAATATCCTTCTATTATACCAGGTTTCATGGACAAGGGAGGAGGAGGGAGACACATGCTGTACCTTTTGTTATTGGGTCTAATATTTTCTCTACATGCACTGCCTGTGTTTAATCTGTCACTGTTGTCATCTTACTCCTTATTGAATACAACTGACAACTGTAAACTTAGTCATGTCTGCATGAAAGCATTTAATACAGTTTGTAATATATATACAGATTGTAATATTAGGTTATTAACAGATAAATTGATATGAGTGGGTTTTAAGGTTAGCTTTAGCAGAATCCGAAGCTAAAATGAAAAGGCTTCTTGTATTCTGGGATAAGAATCTTTGAATGGAGAATGACTTTACTTTAGTCTTCCAGCATAACTGGTAAAAACAGATTCTTTATAAACAAGTTATAGATACTGAACTTTCTGTTTTCCATGTCTTTTTTTGAGTGTCTTAGGTTTGGATCACATAGTAAGTTCATATTTTTAGAGCTAAACTACCTTTTCTGTTGACAACTCCAAGTTTGACTGGGTCTCTTCTAGACAATTCCTTTATTCAAATACAGCTCTGATGCTGAAGACTGTGGGTGAAGATGTTTCTGCAGATAATTCTGGCCATCTATGTCCCTTTTTATCTGCTGCAAGTGTGGGAACAAATACAGGTTTGTTTTATGTCAGACTGAAAAGGAGAGCTATAGGGCAGTGCAGCAGCTCACTGAAAGCCTTGCTCAAATCCTTCACTCCGGTTCTGTAAAGGCTTTCAAGCCAAGGCTAAAGGTATGACTGTGGCCGACTCCTCTGTCTGCTTTTGAGAGTGAGCTGCCTGGTAGAATATAGATATGAAGGAGCTTGGAGGCTACATTCTTTTAATGTCTGCAGCTTTTCTCCTTTCTATCCTTCCCTTTTTCCTTTTTACCAGAAGGATCTGTGCTGGGGTGGATCCAGTCAGTTGTGCCATTGTCACAGACTAGGAAGGTCTTTATTGTGTCTCTACAACAAGAAGGGCTTTACCTTCCAGGCCTGAAATCTTGTTTTGGTGCTTTATCTTTTTAGTTTCTCAGTCAGACACCACTAAGCACCCAGACATAGAATATGAGCACTGTAAGCACTGGTTTACTGAGACCATAACGGGCATTCTATTGTTGTGGAAGCAGGCTCTTGCTTTGCAGAGATGATGAATCACTTACAGAAAGCTTGTAAGATTCAGGGTGACATTATTTGGCCTTATTTGTCAACTTAAAATCCTTTTGTTTAAGGCATGTTCTGGACCAAGACTTGTGGTTTCTCAGATGGGCATCTTGCAGGGAACTCCTCATAAATGTGTAAGATAAATGAGTATCCATCATGCCTTTCTTCTGCTGGTTTTACCCTCGTGAAGGAATTCCATGCTGATGTTTAAATCCAATCTCTACCTTTTCAATTTGACTCTTATCATTTGCTAGAGACACAAAGCAAGGGGAGCACTAGTCTGCAGAAATGCAATCAATTCACAGTGCACCTTAGCACTGTTTTCCCTTAGCACTCCAGCTGCTAAGAGCACATGGGTAGAACTTGGCCTCTTCGTACAGCCACTTTTGGTCTTTACTGTCCTCCTTCCCAGCTGTTCACTGTGCATTCATGTATTTCAGAAAGGTGACAACCTTCAACTTCTGCAAAACAAATTCCTTTAAATAGGAAAGAGGTTTTCTTGGTAGGAGAAAGGAGAGATTGGAATGGCTAAAGTTTTTTGTGAGACTTGGAGTAAGTATGGAGCTTTTGATCTACTGCTCCAGACCAGTGAGACAAGCTCTGTCACTGTGGAGAGAGAAGCACAGGGAATTCCAGAGGTAAGGTGAGAGGTTTACTCTGTAGGGTGACTATGGCTTAGGCTTGCGAGCTCAGGATGGATGGGATGCCAAGTGCTCTGATAAGAGTGTAGTGAAGGCGGGTAGGAGACATGACTTGATGTGTTTTGCTGTAGTGGTGGAAAGGTAGTATATAGAATTGTCAGGGTTGGAAGCGACCTTAAATATCATCTAGTTCCGAGCCCCCTGCCATGGGTAGGGACACCTCCCACTAGATAGGTTGCTCAGAGCCCCATCCAGCCTGGTATTAAAAACCTCCAAGGATGGGGCGTCCACCACCTCTCTGGGCAACCTGTTCCAGTGTTTCACCACCCTCACGGTGAAGAAATTCTTCCTAATGTCTGACCTGAATCAACCCATCTGTAGTTTTAATCCATTCCCTCTAGTCCTATCACTGCCTGACAGCCCAAAAAGTCCCTCCCCAGCTTTCTTGTAGCCCCCTTAAGATACTGGAAGGCCACAATAAGCTCTCATTGGAGCCTTCTCTTCTCCAGACTGGACAACCCCAACTCTCTCAGTCTGCTCTCATAGGAGAGGTGCTCCAGCCCGCTGATGATCCTTGTGGCCCTTCTCTGGACATGTTCCAGCACATCCATGTCCCTCTTGCAATAGGGGCTCCAGAACTGGATGCAGTACTCCAGGTGAGGTCTCACGAGAGTGGAGAAGAGGGGGAAAATCACCTCCCTCGACCTGCTGGCCACACTTCTCTTGATGCAGCCCAGGATACGATTGGCCTTCTGGGCTGCAAGAGCACACTGATGGCTCATGTTGAGTTTCTCATTCACCAGTACCCCCAAGTCCTTTTCTTCAGGGCCGCTCTTGAGCCAGTCACTGCCCAGCCTATATTGGTGCTTGGGATTGCCATGACCCAGATGGAGGACCTTGCATTTGGCCTTGTTGAACTTCATGAGCTTGGCATGGTCCCACCTCTCCAGCCTGTCGAGGTCCTACCCTCCAGCGTGTCAGCCACCCCACACAGCTTGGTGTCATCAGCAAACTTACTGAGGGTGCATTCAATGCCACTGTCCATGTCTCTTATGAAGATGTTAAGACTGGTGCCAGTACTGATCCTTGAGGGACTACGCTTGTCACTGGCGTCCACTTGGATATGGACCCATTGACAACCACTCTTTGGGAGCAGCCATCAACCCAGCTCTTTATCCACTGAATTGTCCATCCATCAAACCCATATTTCAGCAGCTTGGAGACCAGAATGTCATGCGGGATGGTGTTGAAGGCTTTGCCTTCAAACAACACAAATGATGTTGCTTGCTCTTCCCCTGTCTGTTGATGTTGTGATCTTCTCCTAGAATGCCACCAGGTTAATTAGGCATGATTTGCCCTTGGTGAAGCCATGTTATAGCCAATCACTTAATCATTATTCATCTGCCTTAGTAGTGCCTCCAGAAGGATCCACTCCATGATCTTACCCTGCACAGAAGTAAGACTGACTGACCTATAGTTCCCAGGTTCATCTGCCTTTCCCTTTTTGAAGATGGGGGTAATATTTTGTTCCGTTTGTTTCGTCTGGCAGAGACTTGCTCCCATTGACCCTGCTCAGCTGGGTTACGATGGCAGTGCTGAGGGGCTAGCTGTTGAGAGGCTATGGAATTCTCTGCTCCACTAAGATTTACCTGCCTGACTAAAGGAGTTACCTGTCTATATCCAAACTGCAAAGTTTCTAAAAGCTTAGGCTGCTTTGTTGTTTGTTTTGTTGGTTTTGTTTGTTTATTGGGGTTTTGGTTTTGTTTGTTGATGTTTTTTTTTTTTCATTTTTCTCCTTACCATCCTGGTGTTTAAATTTGTGGTTAACAAAAGACATGGTAGGAAATGTGAGAATCTGTGAGCTCTTCCCATCACTTTAAATGCTGATGGAAATGGATTTTTAGGATCCATGACACACCAGTATACTGCAGAAAAAACATCGTTTTCTTTCTGGAAGTGTTAGAGCGGTTTGTTACCTGTCTCTGCTACTTGAGCAGCTACAAATAATATTCTTGCTATCAACTTTTTATTTGAGTTCAGATCAGATAGAAATCCTGCTTTTAGTATTTTTTTTGTACGTGCCTGCCTTTGTTGCTTTCTTCACAGAGGCCCTTTATGCATGGTTTTGATGCTGTTTCCTCTCGTCTCTGTTCCTTGGCTCATATGGCACTGCATCACTGTTTTTGATGAAGATGGACTTTCTCAAAACTGGCCTGCAAGGCAGTCCTGATTTTTGTGTAACTTGGTGATCACCTGCTGTTGTGGTGGTTTTGGTTTCCTTCCCCCCCCGCCCCATCATCAGTTTCTGTAGCAGTTAGCACTGGGATGTTGCTTCTAGATCCATAGTAATTTATGTTAATTATATTCATCTTATACACAGTTGCAGGCTAAGAATGCTAACAAGTCTTGGATGAATGGGAATGATACTGAATCTACTCTTTGAACTTCATTTTCAAGGATTAGTGAGAGTCTTAGCTTGGCTTGTGATCTACTCATGGTAGCCTGCAGCTTCATTTTCCCTATTCTTTTTATCTTTAGCTTTTGTGACAGTCTTTTATATTCCCCTTATCTTGGTCTTAATGTCTAATAATGCTTCCTGGATGCAGTGACAGTAAATGAGTACTTCCTTGCAGCAGTACTGCAGGATATTGCTAACCTTTCCAGCATAATGTTGGTTTACCATTAAGTCATGTTCCAGCAAGGCAAGTGTCTTCATAGCAGGGCGGTGAAAGAATTGAGTGTGTTTTGAAAGAGGATGGTTGCCAGAAAAGTTCATATAATATTCCATGCTATTGGTTGTCTGGGCTTGGAGGAATGGTTTTGATGTCAAGATGGTACATCACTTTGTCAAACTAGGTCACCTAGTAGGTGATGTCTGGTGTTAATGAGAGTGATT
The DNA here is from genome assembly GCA_027560015.1 of Chloroceryle amazona. Classification (NCBI taxonomy): domain Eukaryota; kingdom Metazoa; phylum Chordata; class Aves; order Coraciiformes; family Cerylidae; genus Chloroceryle; species Chloroceryle amazona. The sequence continues at coordinate 36,978 of JANHFX010020376.1, read as the reverse complement.
TGGAAGCAAGCTGTTACTAGTTTGTTGCTGGCCATTCAGAGCAGGCAGTAGTTAGCATTCTTCAAGCCTAAGGTCTAACAGATTAGTGTTACTTGTGCAGTTCTGTTTTGATTTCCATTTCCTTTGGAAGAGCACTAGTATAACAGTGCAATATATTTAAAAAAAAAAATGAAAAGTTGGTGCTTACTTCTGATGCTTTATCCCAGTATTAAAGCCTGATGGGGCAGCTGATTTTATGTTTGTGCTATATACTGTTATCAGCTTCACCAGTTGTGAAGTTTCGAAGTGATTAGAATTAGCCGTAGTGATGTTTTCCCTTCTCATGCTTATGCTTGGATGAGTGTTTGAAAATGGCTAATCAAGGGGTCTCAAAGGAAGGGTAGTTGTAGTGCTGGGTGCCCTGTTTAATATAACACTGAATACAGTGGTTTCTTTAATATTCATGTACCAAGTCTAGGCTGGGAAGTAGGAATGCTCTACTTTCATTTGGCCTCTGATATTTCTGTAGTCTCAGTCACTGTAGCTATGGAATGTATTTGTCTTATTCTAAAACTTGTCATCAATTTGTGAGCCCACCACATAGTGAGGAGATTAAAATAGACAGCTGGATACTGTGCCTAGATAAGAGTGCTTCATTCCAATTCCAAATCAGTCTTTCTGAAGCAATTACTCCTTGGCATTTAATGGGCAAGTGCTGCTGTTTCTCTTGACCAGGTGATAAATCCTCTCTGAAACACTTGATCTTCTGAAGTGCCATTTTTAATCTTGTAAATACATTTTCCCCAGAGAGGTAATCAACGCTGGGGGTTTGTTTCCCTCTGGTCAGGAGAACCATTAGTAACTAACTCAGCAGTCTGCTATTTTATAGGAAGTTTTAGCTGATAAATAGATATAAGTTTTCCCTGATGCTCCTTTGAAAAAGCTGCTAGTGAAAGACTGGCACTTTAGCCTTCCAAAGAACATTGGAATATGGAAAGGCACCATGTCTTGGGTGACTTACTGAACTACTTTATCAATTACTGTACTAAGTAGCTATGTTAAAAATCTAGTCTTCTATTTCCTGTCTCCCGGCTGGGCAGCATTGCTCTTTGCTGCTTCTCTAATAGTTTTATTCTATTTTGCACCATGATCCTAATACATTTAGTACTAGGGAAAGCTTTTCAAGTAGCAGCTGTTTCTTTTTGTTTAAATTTTCTTTCTCTCTTCTTGTTTCCTTCTGTTCTGCTTTTAATAACTTCTCCTTCACTAATGGTCATATCCTTTAAAGATGGGTAAATAAATTTATATTTGTTTCATTTTTATCAGGTGATGTATATTCTTTTAAATCAGTGTTGTTGTTGTTTTAATGTCTGTGAATGTCAATACTTGTACTCTTTTTGATAGGACCGGTGCTTCTGGCTTGCTTATTTTTATGTTTGTGTGGAAAAAAGTCTTTACCTCAGAGATAAGTCAGTTGTCTTCAATCTTTGCTCTTAAAACAATCTTGTTTTCAGATAAGATTAAGATACCCTTATCCTCAGAACCCTAAGTAGGGTGGTTGCCTTTTCCTGGGTTGAGTTTATGATTTCTCTAAGACTTAAGGACTGTAAGTAGCATACACTGGATGGAGCCTGTATTTTTTGATTAAGAAACTAGTCCTACTGATGCAGGAGACATTATTCCAGCTACTATGTTTCTGCAAAGTTACAACCAACTTGCAGTGTAGCTTTTCCTTTTGCCTTCTAGGACACCCGCATCAGAATGTTAAGGTTTTATTTATTTTGTGTTTACCTCTAGTTTGAGAGGGTTATTTCCTAGAAATGTTGCCAGTTTTCCCTAAATTCATTTGTAGGACATATTTAGAATCTCACAGGATCAGAGAGAGGAAAAACTAAAGTTTTAACATCATCTGGTATTTGCTTCTTCTCTTAGTTGTAAAGCTAATAGTTAACTTTCTGTCATAGTGTTTCCAACAATGTATGTCCCTTACTCATCAGGATGGTGCTAGAAAATGATCAGCATGTTTTTAGAATCACCCAAAAAGATAATGTTCCCCTCACCACCTTTTTTCCTACTTCTATACTCTTTGTAGAACATAGTATACACTTTGTCTTGTAGTCCCTATGCAGCTCTTACGAGTACAGCCTTCTCAGAATATATGCTGTTTTCATCTAAATTAGCAGTGAATTCTCTGTGAATTGCAAGACTTCAGGATCTGTTTCTTCTGTAGTATGGGCAGTTTAACATGACATCCTCCATATACCCTCTGTAGAGTACCTGGGGTCAGACTTGACCAACTTCTAAAGCCAAATAAGTTTGCATTCTCTGGTGACCTCTGAGCTCCTGATAAGATCTTTGTGCTAATCCTACCCTTCTTGCTTTGTTCTGTTCCTGCCCTCTGTGCTGTGTCCTCTGAAGTAACCTCCTGCAGTCTTAGAAAAATTTATAGCAAATAAGTGGAGATACTTTGTGTTTGAACTACTGAGAAAATGTTACAGTATTGTGTTTTGTTGTTTTTTTTTTTCTGTTATATCAAGATGGTGCAACTGAATCCAGTGCCAACCTTTAAGAATATTAGTAGGTGCCATTTAACCAATTATTTAGCATTTCTATTGTATGTAAGCATCTAACCTCTGCAGTAGAAGTTGATTTAGTATTTTAAATTGGATCACATGAAACATGATAAAAGGCTGAAAATACAGAGCAGTTGTCTCAATCTGATCTAATTTGATTCTTATGAGCTTGCGTGGCTTACTGGTGCTGGCTCTGATAATTAAATGGCTTTTCAAAATGGTCATTGTTGACCTAATTCTATTGACAGCGTAGTCAGTGGGAGTTTTAATATTGACTACAATGGGAACAGTTAGACCAACAGATTGCATTAGAAATCCCATGCTGTGTGTTTAATTTCACTTCCTGATACAACAATCTCTAAATATTAAAGAATTCTTGCCAAGATAAAAAAGCAGAACATAGTGTTTTTTTTTTTCCCTTTCTGACAGTCATGACTATCTTCTGTATCCAGTCAGTTATTCATGTGGTAGCCAAGTTAGCAGATGAAAAAGAATGCCTTTTTATACAAACTTTAGGATGCAAAGTTTTGCGTCTCTGTTTTCAGAGCTGGTGTAGCTGCTCTGTTATATTTACATCGGTCAACTTTTCTCTCTACAAGGAAACAAAACAATAGCAGAAATAGCCAAGGAGATTTGACTGTCTCACTTTAGCATAAAATGTCATCCTTCCTATGCCTTGTTAAAAGGTCTGTAAATCTCATGAATGTTTGGAAATTGCCTTCTTTTCCTGCTCCATTCTGCGCTGTGTTAATGCTGCTTCTCCCCTGTCCACTCGTATTCTCCATCCCGCTGTTTTGATTTGTCCCAACACTGGGACAAATGATGAATAACCTGAATTTTGAGCCAGATCCTTAAAGTTGTTTGGACCATTTTCGGGTTCTTGCAATTTTTCTTCTGACACAAAATAGTCTGTTAATAAGAGTATTGTCTGTCATGTCACCTTACATGCTAATTACTTTTGATTCTTTTCCCTGCATCTTTCTCAATGGATTGCTTAGTTCCTTCATTATTATTTTTTTACTGCAGAAGTCTCCCTGTGCTGTACATATTTTCTGGTGCCCTTAAAACAAAAGGGCATTGGAAGGCACCTTTTTAGCCCTGTTACAGCACTTGCTATGGCACATTTTTGTTTCATTTACTTTTGCAATGTTATTGAGTTGCTTTACAGAAGAGGGTTTTTTAATGGAGACACACACACTCTGAGGGATCTGCTTTTGCAGGTTATGTTAATTAAACTATCCAGTGCAAATCATTAGCTAGTGAGTCTGTAGGTAGTTGACACTAAATAAAAAGTAGAGCATTAGATCTTCACTAGTACTTTAGGGAACTTTGGAAACTTTTCATTTCTTGCCAGAGTGCTTCCCACCAGCACTGCAGTCATTCTAACATCTGCTCTTCTCCCTCTGTCAGCAGGCTGTATGTGGTACAGAAATAGCACAAAGTGCCACCCATCTTCACTCATCTATAGGTTGTGGGGGTTTTTATATATTTTCCTTTTTAGGACATGCAGAAATAATCTTCAGTTGGCACCAGGATAAGACCAGCCATTCTAGCTTTTCAGCACTAGATGCTTAAAAACATTCTTACATGTAGTTGAGCAGAGGTAGTCGACCCTGTAAATTAGTGATTCAGAGTAATGTTTAGTAATATTCTTCTTTAGGTAGGGGAGTGTCTTACACTTTCATTAGAGTAAATAGGAATTCTAGCATTCTCAAAGGATAGTCACTGCTTCTCATTCTCAGTTCTACTCTCTTAGATCTAGGGCAATGGCAGTTGGGGTGTGGTGGGTTTTTTGTTTTCCTTTTTTTTAAGGGGATGTTAAAAATAGATTGCTGTCTCTTGAATCAGTAGAGACTGTGTCTGTCATGGCAAAAATGAAAGAAAAGACAAGTCTATATTTTTTTCCCTTTTAGGCTTTTTGTATTGGAAGGGTTGTATGCATGGTAAATGGGACAGTACAGGATGGAGCTCTTGCATCAGAAAGTCTCATTGATTAGAAAATTTGTGTCCTAAAAATGGTTTTGTGGATGCTAAGAGCATTAGCTAGTGGCTTTAAAAAAACCCAAACCTCGAACAATTAGTTGCTTTAGGTCTTGATTTGGACTGTAGGACACTTTGCACCTTTATTTTATTTTGTTAGCTGGAGATAATTATTACTTTTGAAGCCTGCTGCAGATTCTCCTCAACTGGAGAGTTCTACAGTGTGTAGTCCTCCTGTTTTTCCTTTTGCTAATATTTGTCCCTTTCAAAATCATCCCCTAATTCTACCAAAAGTCCAAAGCAAGTGCAAGCCCTGAAAACCATTTTGCTGCTTTTATCCCAGGGCTGCACATTGGCATAGTGTTAAAAACTGCTACGTGGACTTTTACAAAAATATATTTCTTGTCTGAATTTCACCAGCCATTCCTCTGTGTGGCAAGATCTGGAGCATCACACTTCTTTTCCCTTTGGCCTTTTCTCTTTAGCCGAAAAAGTTGGTATGTCAGCACTTGACTTTGCAGGATTCCTTCTGTTATTGATCTGCATCTAACAAACTGGAGGCCTCTGATAAAAGAACAGAAGCAGCTTTTACATTGCTGATTTCAGGAACCCTGCTGTTTCCAGAGAAACCACAGGGCAAGGTGCAGCTTTGGCTGTGAACTGCAAATGCTGGGTCTGCACTGGGAGGAGAAATGGAAGCTTTGAGCTTGGATTTAGATTTGGTTTTGGTGAAATATCGTGAAATATCTTGAAATGCAAACAAGCTGTGCAGAACAACCTCTGCTTTTGTGTTCTTGGTGCCTCAAGTGTGTGGGAAACATCCACATAATGGACTTTCTTCTCAACCCACATCTATTGCTCACTGACTTCAAAAAAACAACAACAAAAAAAATCATCACACCCCAAAATCCCACAAACAAAAACCACAAAAAAACCAACCAACAAACAAAAAAAGCAAACACCACCACAAAAAAAGCAAACACCACCACCAAACCAAAAAAAAAAAAGCAGCACAGCTTGCTGGAGCGGGTTAGGAATGTGCTGCTAGTGTGTTGCATAAGGAATATTTAGTTTCCTTGTGATTCAAAGTCTCTGCAAGTAATACCCTTCCCACAACTGCCTGGGAAAGGAGACAAGTAGGGCTGCAATTACAGATGGGAATCTGAATCCAGGGAAAACAGACTTGCTACTTGTGCAGGGTTATGCAGCGAGTAAATTCCTGAACAGAGAATGAAGCACTGTGAAAGTCTGCATCAGAACTCCCTGACTTCACTGTCACTGATGCAGTCTTGCTATTTTCCTTGCAGTTTTAATTCTGTATAATTACAGGTCCTCTTCTGATGTATGAATGCAATATCAAGAATTTTGGTTTTTGGGGTCTCTGGAGGTCCTCCATTTTGGCCTCCCGCTCATTGTAGGGCTGTTACTGCCAAAATCAGACTGGGTCAGTCGTGGCTCTATATAGTTTCTGTGTTGAGACTTCCAAGGATGGCAGCTCTACAGCCTCTCTGGGTAACCTGTTCAATTCTGTGTTGCCCTCCTGGGGAAGAAGACTTGCCTGTGACTGCTGCAGGATGGTAGAGGCTAGATCCTTTCCCCTCATTCCCTGATGCCCAGGTGTTTATTGTGAAACAAAATGAGAGATTTCTGAGGAGGTACATTTTTGTCTAATACCACCTAACGTTTCTGACTTCATTGGAACAGCTTGTGAAAGGCGAGATTATCTTTAGCTCTGATGGCACTTCAACTGGACCATGAGGGAAGGAGCACAAGTAGTTTGCAGATTATGCTCTTCTTCCTGTACTTCAGAGAAAAAGTGAAATTTAACAGATCTCTTTGACTAACAGAAAGTTCTTGTCAGGACTGTGGAATATTTGCTTTTGCTCTCCTGGACCAAATTCTAAGGTTTGTTGTTCATTTGCTCGGGTGCTAACATTGATTAATTGACTTTCTCTGGTTTTATGGATATGTTTGAGAAATTGTCAAACAGTGAAGCAAAATGACATTAGGCTACCCGTATGTAAAACTGTCAGGAGTCTCTGGTACAGTAAATTGTATGAATTTGAAACATTAGGACATATGACTTATGAAAGAGAATCATTAAATCTCAGTCATGTACTCAGGATGATCAAGTGACATTTTTGGTCTTTTCTTTTTCTTGGAGAATACTTTATTATGTAGTATCTTCAATGTACAATAAATTTTACTTTTTTTTTCTTTTGCTGAAGGGACAATGGAGACCGATCAAGGCACCGTGCTCCCCGGAATGCCCGCATGTCTGCACCATCACTGGGGCGCTTTGTCCCGAGGTAGGTCTTGTACATCTAAGAGTGTGGAAATCCTGGAGGTGCCAGTTGCAGTACAGATGTCTGGTACTTTCAGACAGATTCCTTTCAGACATTTGAAGGACAGCATGTTCTTAGTGCTTCTTACCCACAGGTTGGGCTATGGTGTGAAGGCAGAATAGGATGAGAAAAGAATCTGCTTGGAGGTTGGGATTAGGAAAATGTTGTGGGAGGCAGAGGATTTGCTTAATGCTGATCTTCACAGCCACATTGATCAGAATTGGATCTAATCTATAACTTGCCTTCTATTTGAAGCAGTGAAGTGGTTTGCAAAGCAGAGGAGTCCAGCCGTCCCTTTAATATAGTCTGCTGGAATATAGTTATGTTTCCTCAAAGAGGTTGCAGCAGGCTGTAGTATAATGGGATGTCTTTCTCCATGTAAGCTCTCTCTTTGTTTTACAGACGCTTCTTGCTGCCAGAGTACTTGCCTTATGCTGGGATTTTCCATGAACGGGGACAGCCTGGCTTGGCCACCCATTCCTCTGTCAACAGGGTTTTGGCAGGTAATGAGATTTCCTTGTTTGCACTAGTCACATATATTAAGAGTTATTTTTCTCGTCAGTTTGAGCAGAGGGTGAGTGAAGAGGAAACATCTAATTCTACTTTTGAGGTTCTGTTTAAGTTGCCTGAAACAAGAGAAAGAACTGTTGGAGTGATGTGGTAAGCTGTCATTCAAGTGCTTGGGCACTGCAGATCCCACCATCAAGTATGTGTACGGAAATCTCTGTATGAACTGGGGAGGGGTGCTGTTAACAGTTCTTCCTTAAGCTTCCTCCCCTATTCCTAGATGTCTTTTTCTTAACAACCTGACAGACTAATGATCAGCTTGCTGCAGGTCCTCCTAATTGAATTATAGGGTGCCTTGTTCGTGTTCCGGCTGGCAAGATGCACACAGGGCAATGTGGGATTCAATTAGGATCTTAATAAATGCATATTAAAATACTCAGCTGTCACCACATGCAGCACACAGGTATTTGGGAGCCTTAAAGGGCAGGCGGAGGTGGGAAGGGAGGTTGGGGGAAGAGGAGGAGTATGGCACTCATGAGTGAGATGGTTATAGATGACATGTATCTTGAGGGTGGGTCTTTTTGCCTGAGTTTGAGTTGTTCTGTAATTAACCCCAGTGCAGGGGAGTCATCTTGGAGCCTGGGGGAGGAGGAGTGATGTATGGACAGGCAGTCTGGGATGTGCTTCTCTTCCTATAGGTAATCACAGGTCCACCACTAAAGGGAGAGCTAGAAGGTTTCTGAGGAGGCTCTGTGACCCTTTTATTTAACCTAAGGCATGACCAACTATGCCTAAACCATTTTGGACAGAATTTATCTTAACTTGTTCTTAAGAATCTTCAGTGGAGTTTTCCCAACCATTACTAGTCTGGAGAAGGGGAGACTGAGAGGACACCTTACTGCTCTCTACAACTACCTGAAAGGAGGTTGTAGCAAGGCTGGTGTTGGTCTCTTCTCCCAGATTACTAATGATAAAATGAGAGGAAATGGCCTCATGTTGTTTCAGGAGAGGATTAGATTAGATATTGGGAAGGAATTCTTCACTGAGAGAGTGGCTGGGCACTGGAACGGGCTGCCCAGGGAGGTGGTGGAATTATCATCCCTGGAGGTGTTTAAAATTTAATGAGTGGATGCAGCACTTGAGGCTGTGGTCTAATGGATAGAGAGATGTTAGGATGAAGGTTGGACTCAATGATCATAGAGGCCCTTTCCAACCCTAAAGATTCTATGATTCTATTCTATTGGATGGAACTTTTGTTGGTTTTGCATGATTGATTTAATATGGCAGTGGTCTTGTCTTTGGTAACAGGTTTCTGATAGCTCCTGTTTTTTTGTCTCCCTGGACATTTTGTTTTGACTGCAGGCTTCATAGACTCTGCTGTTGTAGTAACAGTAAGAGCCCAGCCAAAGGTTAGCCTCCAAAGCATCTCTGCGCTTTTTTTTTTTTTTTCTTTTTTTTTCCCTCCCCCTTGAGAAAGGGTGGAGTTAGATGGAGCTTTAGCTGATGCACTTATATTCCCCTGCTTGTTGCCTGTGTAGGCTTTGGCTCTTGGCACATGGAAACAGCTCACTGGCAGATAATTACTTGCTGCCAGGCAACACTGCAGAACTCGTGTGGCCCTGATTTTCTGGAGACACCTGCCTTCAACCCTCCTCCAGCCCTCCTTGCAGTTTGCCTGTTCCTTAGTGGCTGGGAAACAGCCTGGCTTTTTCTCCTTGCACGTTTTAGGGAATTTGAGCCCCAGAATACACGTGCTTGTGCTTTGTTGCAGATACACAAGATTAACAGAAGGAGGCAGAAATTGTAATCATGGGACTTTCAAAAACCGAGGGCAATCTTTTCTGTATGGCACTCTGCTGTGCCTACTTAACGCTGGATTTGTGGTATCCTACAGTGCCATTCCTCCCAGTGGAATGGCTGGGATTCCACAGTTAAGGCTTTTGTTGACTTGACTATAAAATTAATTATCCTAATTCATCAGCTGCTTGTGATACATTGTTTTAATATTCTGCTTATTTTAGTCTGTACCTATGCTTTCAGCTTTCAAGGTGGTTTTGTTTTGTTTTGTTTATATTTGTGCTTAAAAAACATGTTAAGGTGTTGCAGAAAACAGGAGTTTCAAATATTAAGTGGAGGCACAAAAGGTGAAAATAAAACTTGCAATTGTGGAATATTCAAAGAATTGTTTGTGTTTGTTCTGTTGGTCACTGGCATTGTAATTTTCAATATCATATTTCAGAATCATTGAAAGTTGCAGTGCTGATACCGTGCTTTCTGGTTTAGCCTGTACCAAAGCTTGTGGTAGTTTGGGTAGTTCTTTCCACACTATCATAGTGCAAAATCTTGACTGAAGCTCAAAAGTACTTTAACCCTAGCCTGGTAGTTATGGGTGAGGTTGCCAGCCTTGTCTCGGGAAATATCAATCATCTATCTTCCTATTAGCACAGGCTTATCTAAGCTTGAGTGCCTTAAATTGCTTCATCCTACCATGTATCCAGACTGTCATTTTCAGAATTATGTTTAAATGCATAAATGCCAAATGTATTTCTTATGTAAACTCTACAGCATTTGAGAAAAGATGTCAAAAAAACCCAAACGTATTCCTAACCTGAGAGCTTTCTAAAATCACATACGAGTGAAAACTGTGGTTTGGGAAAATGCACCCAATTGCACTTCTACTCCTGTCCCCTGCTCCACTTACTGCTATATCTAGAGAGGAAATGAAAGCAGCAGACAGAGATTTTATGGGTGTGTGAATTACTTTGGTGTGCTGACTAAATTTCTTAATGTCAAAGCTCTTGCTGTCAGGTTTTGTCCACATTTGCTTTCAGCTCTGCTTTATATGAACAGCTTTATGTTGTTTAAGTATCATCCTCATGCAACTGTTACAGACAGTAGCTCCATGCTGGGGAAGATTGCCTTGTGAATAAATTCTTAGAGCAGTTTGGTTTAATGAACGTCTAAAAATTGCAGGTTATCTGAGCAGAGGGGCTAGTACAGCAATGCAGTAGGTTTGGCAGAATGACTCTGACATGCCAGGCAGGGCTTAGGTCAGGATTAGTGTCGTTTGTACTAGTCAGGGACCGGTGGCCATTGCTGTGCCAAGGCACTTCCAGGCGGAAGGTGGCAACAGATGGGTAGAGTAGGTGGAAGTTCAGGGGGAGAACAGAGCGATACTAGTCAACATGACAGACAGAGATATCTCCATGCCAGCAGCTTAATTTGCATGTAGCACTGGAAAAACAAGTCCCAGTAGCACTATTCTGCCTGACTCCCTATCTAGTGGTGCAGTTTAGAAAGACCTATCAGCTGATACAACACACAGCTTCACTGTGCTTTCTGGCACCAAGTAAAACACAATGTGAAAATATATTGCATCAACATTGTTACTTTAGCGTTCAAACTTGTAATCACACCAAAAAGTGTTGGTAGCTTGACAAGTTATATTTTCCTGTAGAGTCTATGTTGATTGGCAGTAATTACACTGTCCTCCTTGAATCCTTTATTAACTGAGTCTTATATCAGCTTTTTCATTATTTTGTCTGGAATCAATGTCAGGCTGACAAGACTGACATGTCTCATCCTATTTCAACCTTTTAAAATACTGGTATAACACTAGCATATTTTTCATTCTTCCACATTCCCCTTCATTTCAAGACTCATCAGACAACCTTAGAGTTCATTTGGCAGCTCTTCTAAGGCTCTTGGTAGTGAGGGCTGTAAGCTACCCTCTGGACTCTTCTCTCCTTGGTGCATTGCCATAAGTGATGAGGTTGTGTCCTCCAAGGAAGCGCCCATACAGTGAAAGCTAGTTGAAGTGGCTATTTGCTCAAGTGATGATGAAAGTAGTAAATCTATTTAGGCTTCTCACTTGATAGGACTGACTGATTCCATGTGGCAATACAAATGGAATACCGCATCTTGGGGCCAGTTCGGTCCTCTAGCATCTTAGGTTCTCTGCTGTTTACAGGCCAACTAGATTTTGTGGGTCGGGGGTGTGTGTGTGTGTTTGGTTTGGTTTTCTTCTTTTCTTTCTTTTCTTTTTTTCCCTCCTTTTTTTGTTTTCTTCTCCTCCTCTCTTCTCTCTCTCTTTCTCCTCCTTTCTCCTCTCTTCTCTCTCTCTTTCTCCTCCTCTCTCCTCTCTTCGCTCTCTCTTTCTCCTCCTGTGCTTCCCAGGAGATACCAAAGAGCTGTTCCATGGGATGAGGTTACACCTTTTGTAATGGGAGTTAGTACCACTGCAGAATTCATCATTGTTAGCATGCCTGACTCTGGATCTGAGGAGCACACAGCTTGGTATTGTGTTTGCCACCTCCTACTGCTTTTCATTGATTTTTCTTCAAGCTGAATATTTCTGCCCACTGTTCTGTTTTAGGTTGTGTGGTTTGTTTTTACTGGTTGGTTGGCTTGTCTGTTTGTAAGACACTACTAAGTAATTTGAGGGCCAAGTCATGGATATTTTTTAACATCTGGTAGTAGGCAGATGTACATTTTATATCTTTTTTTGAAATTAGTAAATACATTTAAAAAAAAAAATCCACTTCATTGCTGCTGAAGTGCTTATGACCTCTTGTTCACCTGTGTGAACTTTTCCTTTAGGCTTTGTAGTAATTGAGTACTTTGGGATGGACAGAGACATGTTAATGGCATAGTGGAACAAAGAAGGCTTTAGTTTCAGTTCAGTAGAAGCTCAGACAAAGAAGAAAAACAGTGTTTGCCAAGGAACTTTGCAGGAGGCTTCAAAAGCTGACACAGATGCCAGTTTGTTGACATTCCTGTTACTCATCAGGAGACCTGCAGATGAAAGCTCACCGGTTTATGATAGTTACCTAACTATGTGAAATACTTCTGTCTCACCTCACTTTGCCTTAATAGGCGTCTATTCAGTTATGTGCACCTCAACAAACAAAATACTTCTCCTCACATGAACACAGATCATATTTGTCAGTTCTGACTTTGGCACCAGACTTCATCTGTTTAAATGCAATCCAGTATAGTTGCTTTGAGTCCCCCACCTCAGGGTAGATCCAGACTCAGATTAGCTTAAGGGCTGAGAGTTACAACTCCAGAAACACAGTTTTTGAGTGATTTCATTGCTATTTTAAGATAACAGATTCAGACCAGAGACTGAACACTTACATATACATTGAAAGCATGAGTTCGATATTACAGACTTTTACACAGCCTATGCCTATTTGGAGTGTGACGTGCTACAAGAGTAATGATGGTGCAGCTTTGGATATCTCTGCTGGAGCTGACTAAGTTGTCTGTGGCCTTGTTACACTGGAGCAGAGCTGAGGCTATAGGTGAAGCTAAGAATTAGCTGATAGCCTGCTTTTGATTGCTCTCCAGGACTTCAAAGTGTAATGTTCAGCTGTTGTTTTCACAAAAATCATGAGCCATCCCATTCTTCAAAGCTTCGTTTCCTGGGATAATTCAAAGTCACGGGACTTCAACTTAATTTCTGTACTTCAGCCAGAAACTGCTAATGCACAATTGTTAGAGCATTTGAAGCTTCATCAGGATGAAAATTGGTTAGGATGGTGGATAAATGTTGTTCTCCTGTGACAGAAGATTTACCTGAGAATGTGATAGCTCCTCTAATAAGAGTTAGGGCAATAACTGCTCTCCAGTCAAATTTTCAAACCAGACCCCCTAGCTAAGGTGCCTCTTGGTGGATGTTCCCAGTCTGTTGCTCACTCCAGCTGTGTTTAGCACAAGTGAGTAGCTGTAACCTGAAGCCAGTTAAAATGGACGTTGATGAGCCTGTGACACATAAAATTAGATAAAGTACTGGGCGCTGCAACTAGAATTGGCCCAGTAACCTTTCACTTTTGCTCTAATGATGAAAGTGATTATGGTTAAGGGGCTGCTTGGGTTGCCTTGGAAACCATATTGCAGGCAGATTCTCCCATTTCTCTGGCATTGTAGGTGCAGTTCCCTCCCATGGCTCAAGTCTTCTTGACCTAATCCTGTTCTGTTGCATACAGTGTTAGTGAGCTGTGAATTCTGTTCTGAGATGCTCACAGCCTTCAAATGTTTTTTGCAGTGATGCACAACTTTATAGAGTAGGACTGAGATGACTTGAGAACTCCAGAAGTCCAGGAAAAGTTGATGGGAAAACACATCCCAGTTGTCCCTGATACACCTTTTTTTTTCCCCCTTACTATTAGTAGGTCTCTGGTAAGGCTTTCTGTACACTTACCTGAGACTTGAGTGTTGTTTTGAGTTTGTGCCTTCAGCTGTCCATCACTAGACTTTAGCTATTAGCTTGCTTCTGCTTTTTCATCTAAGACAATGACATGGATTTAAAGTAGTATCCTGATCTAATGCTGCTTTTCACAATAGACAGAGCTGTAGAGTAATCCAGTCCATGAACATAGCTGTGTGGCTTTCTACGCACTATGTTTCTCTTGTAAGTCTCTTGAGTACTGCTTAATATGCAAAATGCAAGTGAACCTTTGAGTAACCTCATTCTCTGTAGTGTTTCTGTGATCTGCGTCAGTGGACACAAAACAACATAAGAGGCTGAAAATATGCCTCCGGTTCTTCTGCAGCTTGACAGCTATAGATATCTGTCGCCTTCATAACATACTTGAGAACTGTTTATAGTTTCTGTGAAAGTAAAAGCAGAAATATATATACTGAGTGTTAACTTTATCTTAGTACTAGATCCATCGTTAACTTCTACTTCATAGATTACGTAGCTGTGGCTACAGGGTTGTACAACATCATGTCTGTGGTCAGAAGGTGAACTTCTTAGTAAACATTCTTCAAATGAAATCTCTCTCCCAGAAGGTAGAAATCAGTTTGTTAATGCTTAACACACACACACACCCTCACCCCCAAATAAGCCTAGAAACTAACCGGTAATACATGACTCGTGGCAGATACTGCATTCTCCCTAACATCTTTATAGCACATCAGTCATTTTTCACTGTATTGCAAGACACCAGTGAGTTTTTGTGCTTAAATTTTAATTTAATAAAAGTTCCCAAGCTTGTGGTGTTGATTTCAATGCAAATAAATGCTCCTCTGAGCTAAAGGGGATTTAATTCTCCTGTCCAGCTAGATGTCTCCTAAAAGTGGGTGGTAGGTAGTGTTTTGAGAAAGACATTAGCATATGCATTTATGTGATGGGAAAGGTTGTGTGTGTTGTTTCCAGTTAGCCTGTCCCCCCCAGACAAAATATCAAATTCTGCAGTGAGAATCTGTGTGGTTACTCATCCTCATTTTGATGCCCACTCCTGCTGTATGCTGTCTGATACAAAAAGCATCAGGGAGTGTACTCTGTGTCCTGGAATGGATGAACATTAATCTGACTGTCTGCTTGCTCTATGCCTCTGTTCACTTGCTTCTGTTTAGCAGCAAAGGTGCTGTTGTCAGCTGCTTTGCTGTTGTCAGCAGTGAACAGATCCAGTGTGAATTCTTTGGTTGGGACTTGAGTGCAAAGCACCAGAGATTGAAGGGCAGAGGGAATGAATTTGCACCAGAACATGGGTAAGATGATAGCCCCTATTTGATTCTAGAGACTAGAGTACTCTCAAGGCTAGAGTGAATCCAATTAATTTCTGAAATAAATTTGTGGTAATATTTTGTGTGCCAATGTCTTTCCATATAAAAAGCTGCCTCTTCACACCTGAGAGATAGAGATGGTCCAATAGTCTCTTAAATATTACACAGTATAGGTAAATTAAGGAGTCAAAAAAGTGTTTATTAGCACTTTAAAGCCTGCTCTTGCTCAGTCCTTTTTGTTCTTTTCTTTCATTTATGCTTTTGCAGCTCAAGCCATAATTCATCTCAATCTGCTAAATCTGGGAATGTGTTAATTGAGAGCAATGTGAGTCAACTGGAAATAAGAATCCACAGCTCTGTGCGCTATGGGGGGTATTTACACTATAATTTTTGGGACATCTGAGAAGGGAAACTAACCTTTCTGTATAGTTAGTGGAGAAAAAGAAGCTTCAGTTCATCACATGAAGTGAGATGAATTTAGGCTCTCAATCTTCTCTGAATCTTCTTGCTGCCAGTCTGTTTATCACTGATTACACAGGGAGCCTTGGAAGAGTACCTTTCTGCCATGATTATCTGAGATGCCTAATATTAGGCAGGTTGCATTTTGCCCCGACAGCTAAGTGCAGAAAGGATGGTATCTGGGAAGGGTGCCTGAGCAGAAGGGATGAAATGAAAGCAGCAAAGGTGGTAGAAGAAACTAAGAAAGCAGGAACTCTGAGAGGAGGTAAAAGCAACACCTCTTTGCTTTGTCTGGAGGGTATTGTTTCACATGCACTTTGCTTCCAGAAGTATGCACTGCTTGGCAGATTGGCAGTGCCAAGGTAGCATACAACTTCACTCTTCATCAGTGCTGCGCATCTGCTTGCCTTATTTTCTGCATTTGTTCACTGAAAAGATGGAGTTGCTCTCCACCTACCCCCCCCACCCCCCCATACACAAAACTTGCCACTGTCTACAGCAGGTAATGAAGTCGTCTTAGGAAGGACTTTCACTGTTTCTGCAGCTTTTTGTTCTGTGGGGTTTTTTGAGGTTCGGTGTTTTCGTTTGGTTTGGTTTGGTTTAGTTTTTTTGAACTTATACTGAACTGCAAGTATGAATGGATATTTTGAGACCAGTCACACAGTACATCCCTAACTTACGGCTCAAGATAAATGAGGTGTGATAGGGATTTTTTTTTTTTTTTTCCTCTTGTTTCCACCTGCAGTTTGAATCTGGTACTGCCACAGTCATGTGGTGTGGTGTTGCAAATTTAATTCTGCTAGCCAAGAGTAGGGAACTTGGTTTTACAGTGTGAATGAGTGTGCCTGCTGCAGGAGCCCTTTGTTGGACCACATCAGTCTCAGATACTCCATAAAGACTCTTATGACTTCCTCCTACATTATGCTCCTCAATGTTTATGCTTCCATGTAGCACAGTGCTGTGATCTGTTTATTAATTCCTTCCTCTTCCTACTCCACGTCCCTTCTTGCTGTGGTTTGTGCATTGAGGCAACAGACTGCAGACCGGTCAACAACGTTACAGCCTAGGCAAGATGCTCTGATACTTGATCAGAAGCTGAGCTAGATATGATACAAGAAGACTCATTGTAGGTACAGTCCTTGTTGCTACCTGGTGCTGGGTCACGTAACTTAACATCTTGATGTTCTATATGTAGGAAGATAATGCAGCAGTTTTGTTCATGTAGCAGAGGTTTTCGCAATTATTTTGCAGCTCTCACATGCATTTAAAATAGAAACATAGAAATGCCTGGGTTGGAAGGGACCTCTAGAGGTCATCCAGTCCAACGTCCCTGCTGAGAGCTGGGACATCCTCAACCAGAGCAGGTTGCTCAGACTTCTGTCAAGCCTCACCTTGAATGTCTCCAGGGTTGAAGCCTTAACCACCTCCCTGGACAACCTGTTCCAGTGCTCCGCCACCCTCGTGGTAAAGAACTTCCTTCTTATTTCTAATCTAAATCCACTCCTTTCTAATTTAAAACCATTGCCCCTCCTCCTTTCACCACAGGCTTTTATAAAGACTGGAGAAGACCTGTTTACATAAGCTCCCTTCAGGTACTGGAAGGTGGCTGTTGGGTTTCCTCGGAGCCTTCTCTTCTCTGGGCTGAACACTCCCAGTTCCCTCAGAGGTGCTCCAGCCCCCTGATCATCTTTGTGGCCCTTCTCTGGACCCGCTCCATCAGGTCCATCTCCTTCCTGTGCTGAGGGCTCCAGAGCTGGATGCAGTATGCCAGGTTAGGTCTCACCAGAGCAGAGTAGAGCAGCAGAATCACCTCTCTCGATCTGCTGGCCACGCTTGCTTTGATGCAGCCCAGGACGCGATTGGCCTGCTGGGCTACAAGCACACCCTGGCTGTTCATGTCCAGCTTCTCGTCTGTCAGCACCCCCAAGCCTTTTTCTGCAGGGCTGCTCTCTTATCACCTCCTCCCCAAGCTTGTATTGATAGTGGGTTTGTTCCAGCCCAGGTGCAGCTCTTGTTGAACCTCAGGAGGTTCACCTGGGCCCACCTCTCCAGCTTGTCCAGGTCCCCCTGGATGAAATACTGTTTTTTGGGCCTCACAATGTGTTAGCTAAGCAAATGCATGAGTACTGTAATCAATTAAGTGAATTAGCCTTATGTCTTGTAACTGAATGTTTTCTGGATCTTTCGCATGCCTTGCTTTTTTTTTGTTTCAGGCCTCAAAATGGGTATAAGAGGCCCACTTTGGGCATATGTTATTTTAGAATGCTTTGTTACTAGCTTTCCATGAGGATATTTACTTTGTGCCAGAAGTGTCTCATTTTCAGTTCCTTTTGGTAAACTAAACTGAAAACCCCTCAATCGCCTACTTACATAGCGTTTAAGTGTCCACAGAAAGAATTGGTGTGGATCAGCAGCTGCACATTAGGAACATAATTTGCAACTTTATTTGCAAGGGAGATTAGAATGAACACAACTTTTCTGGTCAGAGTGAGTGCAGACCATGTCATTTTACAGGATAAGCTTGATGAGGTCTGAGGTGTCAGGGAAATTTTGCCTAGTATCTGGAAATGTGACTGCACTGAGATTAGCAGTAGTTGAAAAGATCTGTGTTTACTCAAGTGTGCCAGACACTGCCTGTGACTGGCTGCATTTCAGGAGTTGTGAAGATGTTTGCAGTATGTTGTCTTTGGTTGTGCTGCCCCGTGAGAGAAGTTTGTTAGAGAAATGTGTGTGACTTTGTCCTCCCGTATGAGATGGTCCTATTAAAGGGTTAAGATGTCCCAAATACAGAGTTTTGAAGTGCTAATTACACTTAACATCATGATAGTGCAATTGCAGGGTTATTGTCACCAGTCCTGGCACATCATCTTCCATATGCCTTTGTGGAAGATGGTTCAAATGGGAACAGAATGGTACTCAAAGCCTTGAATTAGGCCGAAACAATAGGGAAGATTTTGGACAGTTAAAGGAAGCATGTTATGGAATGACTCTAGGGGAGGCAAGATGTATTTCAAACAGGCCAGCTGTTAAGCCCTCTTTAAGAGCTAGTGTTCAGTGCTCCCAGTGTCTTGCTGTTGACCTTTCAAAGAAATAGGTGGTTGGGGTCTGGCGATCCACTTCTGTCTGTAGATAGTAAAACATGGAGTGTGACAGCAGCAATCTCAATCTGTTTACTTGGAGGCCAAGTCTTTCCTGCAGTCACGTTCCCAGGGATAATCCAAGTGATGGAAATTGTAAGTGAATATTACTCCAGCGCAGAATGAGATTAGATACTTTGGGACAAATAATGTGTATCCCATTTGCAGTTTGAGAAGGCTTGTTTTAGGCAAAGTAGTGACTTTTGTATGTGAACCAAGGGAACATGAATTCCTGTCATAATGATGCCTCTAAGACCTTATTTAGGCAGACAGTATCAGGGATTATGAAACACTGTTATCTTTTTATGTGGTTTTATTAACACTGTTCCACGTGATGTGGAAATCCATGTGCATCTCTTGTGTCTGCACTTCAGAAGAGCTCAAAGTACATGAAGGAGGAATCAGATGAGGGAAACTTAGCTATAGAAAGACACAAGCTTAATGGATTTAGGTAATCAAAGTAGTAGTAAGTAGTTACTTGATTGGTCTAGATGTATCTATATGGGGGAAAGATTTCTGATCTGAGCAACCTTTAATTCAATAGACAAAAGGCATAGAAAGATGCAGATGCTGTTATCAGACCAATTTAGACTGAAAACAAATGGCAGATATTTGAGTGATGTTGTTAGGGCTTTTAAAAATTTTTTTTCTGGAAATCCTGCTACATAAGGTTCACCACTTACTTCATGTTAGCTAATTGCTGGTGAAACAGATGGGGTGATTTTTCCAGTACATGCAGTGTTTAAACTTGCAAAATTGTTGCCTGGTCTCAAGGGGAAGTTGATGAACATAGTACTGGTCCCACAGTTCATGCCATACATAGAGGAGTCTTGCCAGGATGTCTTCAGTGGTCCCAGTGCAGGAGAGGTCCTGCTAGACATTTGCATCATGTCACAAGCTGTAATCTGTTCCAGAGCTACATGATGCAAGGGAGCACTGGATTTGAGAAAGTTTGTATATTGTATTTAGACTGTCCCAATAAGTTTTTGTTTGTATTGTTGGCTGGGAATGTAAATCTGGATTTGAGATTAAGAAAGGCTTTGGAGAGAGATGATGATGTTCTAAAAAGTGAAGGGTGCAGGCTGATTCCTTTTGTATGCATTGTTAAAGTGATGAATTTCTAGATATCATTATATCAGAAGGGATAATGCTTTGCAGAAGTGCTCATCTTTGTGGGTGGTGAGGGCCCCTTGGGGACCTGTCTCTCTGTGGGTGGTAAAGCTCACTTAGCCATAAAAGTATTTTCCCACAGCTTGCTGCCTCCTTTGTAAAGGGTGGGGGGGGGGAGATAAAAAAAATACCCATGCTCCAGAGTGCAGAGGGGAGGCAGGGACCCATCCAATCTGCTGTGCAAAGGGTGGGAATTCTCGGTGGCCTGCCACGTTTTGTTGTCACCTTTGAAGAAAATAGTCACATTTTTTGCTTACGCGTTTTACGTGAGGAAAAAAAAAACAAAAAACAAAATGAACCATAAACAACAAATTACAATGCCCCAAAACAAACCTTGAGACAGATTTCCTACACCCAACATAGAATATCTTTGTAGACATTTTTATAGCCACCTTGGCATAAAGATGGAGGAAGCTCTTGCTATGGCAATGTAGTTGTACCTTGTATAAGGAATCTGATAAGGATACTCTGTACTTACTGATCTCCAGCTCCCTTTCTCAGATAGACAGGACTGTACCATTGGATCCTTCTGCTTGCTACCCAGGGGATTGAGCTTTTTTCACAACTGAGCATTAATCTATCAATCTGTTGTTGCTTAACGTATACAAATCAAAGGTTGTTGCTAGGTATTATATTCTGTAGTGATAGTTTTCTCTCCACATAGTATCATTACCTCATCTTGCTCTGTTGGTTTTATGCTTCTGGCCAGCTGACTTGCGTTGATTATGGGGGAAGATGCATGGGAAGGTATTAAAAGGTTAGTCACAACTTGTCTGCCTCTCTGGAGTTACTTTTGACCTGTGGATGTGTTCACCCCAGATGGGTTTACCTTAGCTGTGTGATTTATCTTAACAAATTGCCCTCTCTGTGTGGAAGCTAGACAAGTTTTAATACATGCTCTTGGCTGGGGCAGAGCCTAGCGAAGTAGGTTTAGGCTGTGGACTTCTTAAAACATAAAAGCTGCATTTGTTGGTGGTTTTGGGGTGTTAAACATAAGAAGGTGGTAAGTCTCCTGAATGAGAGAGAGAAATTCTTAATGAAAACCAAGCAGAGGATTCAAATGGTATTTTTGCAATAGCACAGGCTCTAGTCAGGATGTGAGTGCTGTGTAAACTCATAACAGCTTTTTAAACTCTTTGCTGCAGAACTCAGTCAAAATGAAATGCAGACGGTGGATTTTGTGCAATAACAAATATAAACAGGAACCAAGAGTGAACGTGTTCTTCATATATAGTCTCCCTCGCCCCACCCCCTGTTGTTTTGTTTTAAATTGATATCCCAGTACCTCTGCAGTGGGGCAGAACTGGGAATGTGTCTGCAGGAGCTCAGAGTTGTTTTGAACTAGGCAGGAGCTGCAAGTTGGTGCTACTAAAGGAAGCTCTATTTTGCTTTCTTGAGCAGTAGTTTGACACACTGTCGTGCTGAGCTCGGTGTGGCCTGTCATCCAGTAGCCCTGGCATGCAGGAGTTATGTTTCTGAGAATTCAAAATCAGTGCAAGGTGTGAGCCAGCCTCTATGAATGTAATTGCTCCGGGTCCTTCTGAGTTACCTGGTAGCCTGGCTTCTGAGTCTGATCTGGAAACAAGGTTCACATCACTTTCTCTTGCTTCAAGCACTGCCTGAAACTATGTACCATTTTAGCTGTACCAAGCTGCTTCAACCCACCTGTTTTTGCAGTAATAGGTGGGAAGAAGTGCATAGGTGTGGTTTATGACCCGTTATATAACTTCAGAGCTGGCAGCAAGCACAGAGATCAGCGTGGAAGAAGTTGTTCATAACTGATCATTTGTCATCTTAGCATCTTTGGGGATGTTGAGAGTGGTAGTGGTGGAAGTCATTCATGGAAGGCAAGGGAGAAATAATCCAAGAATCAAAAATGTTACTTTCTTTGCTAAGTAAGACATAATTATAGCAGTTAGACTGCTAGTTCCGATCTCTAACCAGGAAGGGGATCCCTAGAAGTAGAGCAGCTTTAGTAGTACTTGACAAATGAAAGGTAGGCTGGAGAGGATCCAAACTGGACTGACAAGTCCAAGAAAAAGAAAAGTGACTGCCAGGAGTTCCCATGGTGCAGTTTGAGAGCTAGTGATGAGAAGAACACTAGGATGAATGCATTTCCCCTTCTCACTTTAGACACCAAACTGTAATCCAGCGTCTCTGAGGAATTTAGAGATGTAAGAAGTTAGTGCATATTTGTAGTGAGAGAAAAGAGTATACAAATGGTGTACTCTTAATGGCAAGGGATGGAAATTGGGTTGAAATAGGGAGGTGGGGAAAAAATCAGAGGCAGGCGGAGTGCTTAGAAGGAATTGCAGGAGGGGACAGGAAGAGTGAAAGGATAGAGGAAGTAATGTCACTATCATTTTCTTATAAGCAGCTGAGATTCTGCACAGAGAGAAATGGAGGCTGGAGGAGGGGAGAGTTTGAGGAATGAGTCAAAGGTGGTGATGAGGCAGCTGGGATTGCAGGCGTGGGTTTCAGTTAAGCTGGAGAAACACTTTATCTTCTTTCGAACAATCATTCATATTAGCATTCATGGTGTGGGCATGCATGCACCCATCCATGTGATGTCTCCTGGTATGCTGCACACACGTGTTTGAGGATCTGTCTTTTGGTTCATGACAGAACAATTAGAGTTGTCTTGCAATAGATAGTGGAATGGGAACTGGTATCAGCAGTGGGTCAGGCTCAAAATTGTTGGGGAGGAGGAGGCAAACACCCAACACGCACACACACATATATACATACCTCCATAGCCCCATACTAAGGACACTGAAAAGCATGAAGGAAATCGAAAACTCCTTTGACAGAGTAAAAGGGCAAAAGGAGAGACAGGAAAAGAGGACTGAGTGCAAATAACCAATAGTGCTTATAGACTGGTAATCATAGCAAGATAGAATGAGAGGTGATGGTAAACACTGGAAAAAATTAAGTTGTGGTGAGGAAAAGCATCAGTAACAGAAAAGTTAGAGAAGGAGGTCATAGGCCACACAGAATTAACTGATGTGCAAAGATTTTAAAAGGTGAGGTGAGGACTGCATGTGTCACTAAGGACTTGATTGGCTTTTCTATGTGGAAAGCATGATAGGGGTGCAAGGGGAGAATGTTTCTATCTTTTTCTGGCCTACCTTGGCTGCTGAGGTTCCATAGAAGACCCCTCATTTGCTAGCTCTCTGCGTGTCTGTTGACACAGCAGACAGTGAAAGCTAAAAGTAAAGCTCTGTTATAACCTCTCTGATTGCAAAGAAACTAGCTGTAACTGAGCATCAGTCTCATCTTCTAGGCTGTACCACTGCTAATACTTTGATCTGATAGGAGATGGACCTCTGGCTCTGCTGCGGTGAGGATGAGATCCTGGAATTTCTCACCATGGTTTCTTTTTAGTTTCTGGCCCCTACATCCAGTAAAGCATGGCTTGCTCCTAACCTCAATTGTGTAAAATCTAAAATCTTACTACAGACCAGTAAATTGTGATTGCCTTATTTTGTTTGTCTGAATTTCCTTCCACTCTTGATTATAAATGCTGTGTGGAGTAGCTGTGGTGGTTATATTTTACAGCAGCTTCTAAGACAGGTCTGCTTAGTATTCTCTGGAAGTATTAGGAGTTAATTCAAGCTGGATTAAGGTCAAGACTACCCTAGAAAGACATAAAACCTATTTGAAGTATCCATCCATTGTGCAGCACAGAGTCTGTGTGCTGAGTAGCTAGGATGTACCACTGCTGCCTCCATTTAGGTCTTAGTTTTTTAATATGTGGCTTTCAGTTTGACTTTTAATGCTCCCTAGAATAATGGGATAAAGTGTTAGACTTTTCATCTTGTAGTTGCTTTTATAATTGCCATTGCTTGGACCTGTCTATGTCGAACTCATCTATGACACTGATTTAGACAAGTCATTACAAGGGTGTGAGCTTGGCTGAACACATGGGTCTGAACTCCCTGTTCTGAATATCACACCGTTACTTTCATGTTGTTACACAGTGGTCCATCAGGGTGTGGACCAGTGTGGTTCATAAGTTCTGCTACGCATAATCTGGGATCTGGGTCACCCCTTGACCTGGAATATCTGCATTGGTTCTATGTGGAGATCCCTGTGGATTTGCTGACATGCTGGAACCTACTTTGTGCATCAGAGCTAGTAGCGATAAGGAGTGAGTCTTGTTTCTATTACTGTCATCTAGATCATGACAAAAAGCCCTTGAAACTTCCCCTATTAGAACCACTATTCAAAACACTGTGAGAGCCAAGTATTTTATTTGCTCTAAGTTTCTTTTACTTTGTTCCCTGGAACAGTGTGGTCTCCCCATTATGTTTTTCAACCTGGTGCTTCATCCATTCCATCTCACTGTGCTTTAAATTTAGACTGCCTTCCCCATAAGTTAAACTATACTTAGATTTTGTGTTTTCACAACTTGCTCATTTTCTGCCTTTTTTAGTTGTCTACCTGCTCACCACCCAGTAAAGAGTGAGCCTGGCTGCTTGCTTCCCAGTTCCTGTTCTTCACAAATTGTTCCCTTTATCGGTGTTTCCAGATTTGTATTCTCTATACAAGGTTAGTGCCTGTTTTCTTTGCAGACACAGTGACCATGCGGGACCCACCAGTCTGAGAAGAGGCTCTTAATGAGTACAAGGAACCCTTAAAACATGTCTCATAAATTCTGTCAGCTCTTAATTAGCGCTAAGACATTACTTAGTTTATTAGATAAAGTTTATTTAAGTTGTCAGGACCTACATTCTTATTAATGAAGGTGCATTTTTCTTTGAGAGTGTGTGTTTTCATCTTAACCTCCCTAGACAAGTATAGATTCAGAACAGACAAATATTTCCTCACCAGACCTATCCTGCTCGCAGGATATTAGGACTGAAATGTAATCAACCACTGAGTGTGTTTAGCTTAGTGCTCTATATTGTGGTGGTAGCTCGGTCCATGTTGCTAAGCTGACATAGCATTTTCATTGCAAATTTGGATGCACAGAGCTTGTGCTGTAACACAGCAATCCTGAAATGTGTTTTAAGGACAGTAAAAATTTGAACAAGTCTTCTGTTCACTGACAAGCACAAGGCTTTAAATCTGTTTCTGGGCATGGAGCTTTTATGAATATTGCTTACTGCTATTTCCACAATGAGGAGGGGCTCCAGCGTGGCAGCTTGGTGGTGTACTGATACGCGGTTAAATATCAGGAACTCAAACGCTTCTAGGGAACTTACTGCTTCTTGGATTAGTGAAAGCTTGTGTTGCTGCAGTGTGGTGGTTAAGGGATGCACGTGCTCTGTAACGATACCACTGAGGTTTTCTTCCACTGCAGATGTGTGTTGGCATAATTTAAAGCTGTGTTAAGCACACATACTTGCAGTAAGAGCTGCAGAGGCGGTAGCAGGCATTTGGCTTGCTGATTTTTTTTGGATTAATAGGATTGAACACAGTTAAAATGCACACTCACAATGGAAAAGGCTTTTTGTGTAAAAGCAGTTTCACTCATTTTTGCATTTATTCTGCATCTGTCTGTTGGCATAGCTATACTGGTCAGAGGGGAGTGTTGTTACAACACTGAGCCTCTGTTCAGGAGAGGAGTTAGTGCAAACTGAAACTGTCACCACAATAATTTATGAGCTGTGGAGTATAACCTGTGGAGTATAACCTGTGTCATATGGGCTTAAGTTGGCAAGCGTCTGGGCAAAAAGTAACTACAAGAAAATCTCAAGAAACTGCGGGACCTCCAAGTTACCTAAATCAATGTACATTTGGCTTAGTCTGATAGTTAGATGAGTGAACTGCAGCAGACCTAGTAGACAGTGTGGAGCGTGTGACAACTGTAGAGGACACAACCATTAGCCTTTGTGGCAAGGATGTTCTGGTTAGGCGATGACAGGAACACAGTGAATAAGATTTTTGTTGCTGCAGTGGAAATATTCCTCTGAATCTTGACAAACTCTGCTAAACCAGAAAGCTAATTTCTTTAATGATTGCTGGAGTTAAAAGGGTCTTAATACCATAACAGTTTGGTTCTCAGTACCTGTGTAATTGGCCAAGGCAGTACTAATGGAAAGGCTAGCTGTGGGACTGCCAGTGGGATCTTACAGACTTTTTCTTTGGTAAGAGAGTTGGCAGTGGGAAGGATGCAGACAGGCAAGTGACCCTTAAAAGTCAGATGTTCAGGTTCTTTGCTTTGACATGCATCAGCAATATTTGAGGACTGTCCAGACTGAGTCACTTCGCAGAATGAGTTCTTGTGGTCTAGGGCCATTTAAGCAAGAGTGGGGAATTCTGGGAAGGCAAGTCTCTGTTCCTGGTGTAGCTCTGAGGAAGTTTGTCCTTCTGTTCTTCAGAAATGCGGCAAAGTGAGATGGGAATTCTGGAGGCTTAGGAGTTTAGAGTCTCTTGCCCTCTCGCAGCTCCTTGGTGGAAGGCTGCCCCCTTTGTCTAGTCTGTGCAAGACTCTCCATCCAAGGGAATTAGGATTAGCAGGCACATTTCATGCTCTGAAAAGTCAGAAAGGGAAAGAAGAAGGTGTTTTACAAAAGGGAATGCCTGCCAGGCACAGATTTTGCTCTGGTTTTGTGCAGAGAATAATCATAGACATCAAGGTTAAAAAGCAGACTGCCAGTAGCATTTAATGAAGGGCTTAGTAATGATGCAAGAGATTTAGTGACAGGAGAGACCAGAGGCATAGCAAGGGGCAGAGATGGCAGAGGGAGGAGCCCAAGTGACACACAGCACAGTTTGAGACCTTCGTGGTTCACCTTCACAGGGATTTTGTGAAATTTAAACACTGACAGGAGAGATGTGGCATTTTGATTTGGAGAGTCACGTACTGTTTCTGGAAGCTTAGAAGGGAGGAGGACTGTGAACATGTCCTTGTGTGTGGGTTGAAACAGAGGTGAAGGAAGAAAATATATGTTTCTTTGCAGACTGCAAAGTTCATCTTTTTTCTGTCTTTTCAACTAGCAGTGTGTTGTGGTCTCATTGGCTTCCCCTACAGCTTAATTCTGAAACACTTTTGTGGTGTCATTTGCTTGGGAGCTGATTTCAAATATATTATCTTACTGATTTTTTTTTTTTAGTAGATTGATACAGACCTCCAGATGGAGAAATTTCTGTAACACAGATTATTGCTTGTCCTCACATTGACATGGTAAAGTTGGCTTTATTTCCCCAGTATTTTCCAGTAAGTGGGTTTCTGACTCCTGTGACTGGGCAGTATCTGGTTCTGTAAGTATCAAGGATTTTATGGTGTATGAAATAACAGAAATTAGGAAGAAAGCATAAAATCCCTTTCTCCAACCATTTCCTCATTGTTTTTTGTTAGGGCTTCTTTATGCATAAATCATCTAACAGGCTGAAAATACGCAGAAAAGGTTGAAACAAAACATTAGTTAAATAAAATGCAGATTGGAATGTATTTTTAGCGCTTGAATATTTTCCCTAAAAGGCTGTACTGTAGGAAACATGTTTTACTGTTTGAATCATATGGTAGTATGAGGCATGCTTTAACACATGCTGCTGTCACATGGTAATAAAGAAAGGGTCTCAAAACAAGCAGTGTTATCTGCAGAAACTTCCTTTAACATCTCCAGCAGTTAGATGAGCGGAAGACTCCAGCCTTAACTTCCCTTCCCAGCAAAGGACCCAAATGAGAAAAGAGAAAGCTTGTTTGCCCACCCACTCCTCAAACAACTTGTGAGTTGTTTCAGCCAACAGTAACAGATGGTTTTTTTCTGTTTCCATAACCTTTCCCTGTCAAACTCTTTTAATATTACAGTATCTCTGTTTGCAGGAAGATTTCTTTTGACTGTCTAGTCTGGTAACATTTATTCCCACCTGTGTGCTTCATGGAGCACTTCCATCTCTTTACACACCATCCCAGTAATGTACCCAGTATCAGAATTTCAGGAGTCTTACAGTGGTCCTTAAATGGGGTTTTGCTGTTTAAAATGTGCATGCATGTGTGCCATTATATAGTGTAAAGCAGTCAATATAGTGGAACCTTCCCACGGAACTTGCCTTTAGCTGCAGTGGATGGGATCATAAATGAGAAAACAAACAGCTGAGTCTAAACAGTTCTCGCTTGCGAACGTTGTCTTAGAAAGAAGAAAATCACACTTACCAGCTTCATTTGAGATGTACTAATATAAGAGCAGCACTAAAACTTGTAACTGTGCTTCTTTTGTGAGCAGGACTCCCGAGGCTTTGGTTCTCGGTGAACTGTACTCACTATCATGCAAGAACAAAGTCTTAAGCTATGCAAATGAAGTGTCCTCTGAAGCATAAGCTAAAGATAAGATGGGAATGCATTTGAAAAGGGCCTTAACCTCTTCTCGTTTCCCTGAAGAAAAACTGGAGCTACCGTTGAAGACCAGCACCGGACTGCATTTCTGCATTAATGTATGCATGATGCATTTCTGTATTAATTATTGTATGATCAGACAAAGTGAACATCTTCAGGAAGGTAAGATGTCAAGGAGACATCACGACTGTAGTGGGGATGGAGTCTTTGGACAGGGCACCTGTTTATGGTTTGTGTTTCTTGCAAATAAACTGATTTCCTTTTGAAGTCTGAAACTTGTAAATGGAAAATTCCCTTCCTATATGATCCTCTCATTGCTCACAATGAGAGTGAAGCCCTTGAGCACTTGACTGAGGTCCTATTGGGACAGTCATCTTCATTACCTGCAGCTCAAATTCCCCCAGTTAACAGGACTGTGGAACGCTGCATGCTAAGCATTGCCCCTCTTAAAAGGAAGTTTTGCATTAGGAATGAGAATGAATGAGGAACCGCATTTCTTATTTTGTGCATCTGGAGTAAAGAAAAAATAATAGCCTTTTGAAGGGTTTAGCCTTCAGAGAGCAATAGACCTGATACTGTCTTGGTTAATGTCAAATCTAAGATCTCTTCATTGCTTAGTGTATGCCAAACTACCCTTAATAGTGTTTTGTGCATCCATTCATGAAACTTGTTTTTCCCACTTTCTATTTACAGCTTGCTGGTACACTGAAAAACAAGCAAAATAAATCCTTGAAAATACCAGGTTGATATGCATAATTTCTACAGCACTAGCCCAGTTTTAGGTGGCTAGCTTGGCCACTTCAAAGGCTACATCTTCATGGTAGCCTGGAACAGAGACTTGCTGGGACTTGTCAAATTCATATTGGTGATTTAATATATTTACTGTGATCAAACCAGACTACCCCATAAAATACTTTAGGGTCAGAGATATTCAAGAACCTGTTACATCTCCATATGTTCCATATGAAGCTTCATAGATCAGTAATCTCATTTCAGCTGAATTCAGATTGCATTGAAACTGGTTGAGAGAATCTGGTGTGTTTCAACTAAGAGCATTATCCTTGCTTTGTCAAATAGATTTGTTCTGTGTTTTGGGATTCCTGGAGCCAGGATTATAGTGAATCTAGAACTAGTAAATACAATACTTGTCAGCTATGATAGATCCTTTCTGCAAGTGTAGGATAATCTCACTATCATTAGCTGCAGTTACAAATAGGCTCATAAAGAGGTAATTACTTTTCAAAGGTAGTCATGCTTAAAGATGCAAGTGCTGATCTGGAGGGAATTTTATACTAGGGCCTAATCACTCTCTCAAATTGAGTCACAGATTAGCTCAGGGACTTCTCCAGGTTCCTCAAGCTTATCTGTAAGCATCTTAATAAATTTTTCTCTTACTATGAGGGGACCTGACAGACACTAAAAATTAAGAGCAAAGGATCTAGTCTAGGAAAAAAATGCATCTCTGGTTTCTGTTCAATACATGGGAAATAAATTCCCAGAGTACGTAGAGGTTTGATGTTCTTTAAAGTTGTACCCAAAAGCCTGTGTAGCTCTAATGTATTAGCTCTTCCTCTGAGAGCCTCATAGTAGTAGTCTGGAAGAAGCTTGCTCTTCACTGAGGGAGTGCTGGAGTAGCATGGAAAGTGGTTTTGCACTGCTTTTTTCCCTTTCAGTCTGAACTCAGACATTGGCTTGCGGGGCTTGATTCATAAATGAGCAATAGCTGACTGACACAGGTTCATTTCTCTACATGCCAAGATGAATTGGACCCTCTGAGGGGATGGAGACTGACAGATAAATATCTGTCACTTGTAGGTGGTCTATAAGGAAAGATTTGAGGATTTGAATTTTTTCTCTTTTAAGTCTTTGTTAAGACTTTCCCCCCCCACTCTTTAAACTGTCTTGTCATGTGCTGAGTGGGGGTGGATGGAGATTGGGGCGGTGGGGGGAGAAGGGGGGCTGCTGAAAGCATTTATCTTCATTTCTACCATCACCCAGTGTTTATTACGCAGTGACAGACAGGCGCAGGAAAGCTGCCAATCAAACCTACGTTCGCTGCATTTCAATTGGCCTTTGCTTTAGATTTCAGCATTTTGAAATCTACGTCATCTCTGCAGTAAAAGGTCTTTCTGTTCATGGGGATGACAAGCCCAAGACCCTCGGGTACCCACTGCAGTCACTTGTGATCCCATCAAGCAGTGGAAGATCCAGGAATCGGGAGACGCTGTCAAGTGCGTGGTGAGAACTGCTGCTTGTAAGAGCTGAGCTGATCTGCTGCTGCCCACCTTCAAGAATTTGAAATGCAGTGGTTGCCTCCAGGTGACACTAGAACTTAAGAAGCAGCATCACCTTCTTCTGCTCTCACTCAGGCTTAAATCCTGACTGAGCAAAGCCAGCTGAGAATGAGTTCTCATGCTACATGGTGAACAAAACCTCTGTAGTGAGGATTTTAACTTTTTCAGTTTTTCACCCATGGTCTCAAATCTTCCAATGGAAAAATCAAACCACAAAGGTTAGGATAGCTTTGTTGTGTACTGGGGGGTGTTTCCCTCCCTAAATTGGGTGTTTTAAGTGTTTGCATGCTTTTAATCATCTTTACTGTAGGACAGTGCACATGTGCATGTGGGAAGCTTCTTGCAGGACTTGCAATACAAATGTTATTTTGTTTTGTTATATGTAGCTAGAAAGAATTTTAATTATTACACTTACCAATTACATAATTACTATAAGTAAAGGTAATTACTTAATAAAGAGATGTAGATCATGGTTTTGCTGTTAGTGTCAGACACACTATTTTGGAGCCTTTGAGAAATGGACCTTCTGAATATGAACTTTTCTCTCTATTAACCTTGTTTTCTGTGTCCTAATCTCTTTGATAAAGGTATCTGTTACCTGAAGCACTCGTTCTTAGCTTTTGCTGGCTCTGAAACTTGTGCAGGGCTGTCCTGTAGGTAGGCAGCTACTGCTTTTTTGCTTTGTTAGCTTTTTTGTGTAGGATATGACTGCCTTTGGAGGTGAAGAGGATGCAAGGTTTATATGAACACCATAACTAACCTAAAGGTTCCAGGTAAAGGGATGATAAAAACAGAATCTTTACAGAAAAAAATTTCAATCCTATTTGCCAGCAACTTTTTTTTTATGGTACTTGTAGCAGTAGGTGCAACAATTCTGTGAGCCACAGGAACCTGCTCTTTGTGGAGCAGCTGGTGATGTTGCTACGCTTCTGTGATGCAGAGAGAGCACATGATTACTCTCCAAGTGGATGTTATTCTCCAGTTTATATATTGCTTGCTGTGCCTACAAAAGTTGTTCTCATTGCAAAACAGGTGATGACTTTGATCTTATTACGGGTGAACGGTACAATATTCTTGAATTATGTGCCCTGTACTTTTGTTGCCTGTCTTTGGAGCGTGTTTTCTTTGTCTGACTCAGTTCTATAAGGCAGTTGCTATTGGTCATGTAAGTTACTGTTTCCCTGCAGCAAGTCGCACTGCTTGAAATTTGTGCAGAAACTATTTTTTTGCTCTTCACCTGGTGACTGGAGGTGAAACAGTTTAAGAGTTGCCCTTGTGTACCTGGGCTCGCAATGAGGAGACTTGTAAAGATGAAGCAACATAAAATTTCACTGTGTGTCTTCTGGTTGCAAAATGGAACTTCATTAATGCATTAAATCTGCTTTCTCCAGTGTGTATCTTTTGTTCAGAGGAGCCCTTTGTTTTGGGGGATATGGAGAACAAGGCCTTGGGCATAGGTAAAAGCAATGGAAATGTTCTTAATTCTGTTCTCCAAGGGGTATGCGTGCATCTGACGGAGGTGTCTGACAGAGGCAGATACAGAGCAAAAGCACAGTGGAGGTTTGCTGGAGGCCTGGCACAGCCAAGTACACAGTGTAAAGCTGTCTGCTCAAAAGTCTTGCTCTTGGCTTGTTTCTGAGCTTTCTCCAGAACTAAAAATCAGGGCTTGAGACGCTTACTGATGAAAAAGGGAATAGCAGCAGCCCTCTTGGTGTCTTTTTATTTATTAGCGCTAGTCTAGAAGATGTTTCTTTACTTTGCAGAGGAAACATAAGCCCTGTTTGTGTATGTGTGATTTTAGGTTTTTGTTTTTGTTTTTTTAACAAGCCTCAGTGTGCTGCTGGGATTTGATGAGAAAAGTAAAAACCAAACCATCATGATGTCCTCACACCACTTTAATTTACTAGAAGTTAGCAAGCTTTTATCTCTGCACAGGCAGCTGACCTGCTGTGTACTTGATACAGAGTTTTCAGTGTGATGTTTCTTCTACTGTTGCTGCCCTGTCAGGAAAGTCTTGAGCCAGCCCTTCTGGGAGAGTGATGCCACTGACTTCCGTGTCTTTCCCACCGGAGACAGTGTGAGGATGCTGAAATCCCGACTGTAGATTCTGGAGGCTGTGCTTTTCCTCATTTGTGCTTGGGGATGGTCTTGTTTTGCTCTCTCATCAAGTTCTATTACCTTGTGTTTCTCTGGGTGCCAGCATATGTGTGTAGCACAAGGGCTATCTGTATATAAAGGCCTTACAGACTGTAAATAGTGTGAGATTTTTTTACTCCAGTACTATTATGGGAGAACTGTTTCTTCTCTCTACTTGTCTCCTTAGGGATTACATTTAATGCTGCTGAGCTTTCTCAAATGTATGCCAACTTTGAGCTACCAGTGGCAGTTTCTTTCTGCCTGGAAAATTATGTTCTTTGTGCTATTTTCTGAAGTATTCTGCTTAGCCTTCTGCTTTGGGCTGTTGCCTAAACATGTCATTTGCCTGGAATCAGGGCAGCCCCTGCCTGCTGTAGGTTGGGCCAACCAGAGCAGGAAAGGGCCAGCACATAGGTCCTCTTTGCTAAGGTTTTTCTAGAATCCTTACTATGTGACAAATATTGTAGGCAACCTCTGTCTTCTGAGTGGAGTTTACTGTAATATTAGGAATTATGTCCTCAAGTGTGTGATTTGCTAGGGTAACACGTTTCCTTAGTAGGTATTCTGGTCTGCTTTTGTAGCGGGGCTAGGAAATTTTGGGTCTGTGAAACACAGCTTCATTAGTACCAATAAGTAGAATGCATTTACACCAAATGGGTTGTTTAGGATTTCTGCTTTGTGTGTCTGGGAAAGTCTTATCTCTCATCAGTTTTGTTTTCTTTCAGAGATGTGATGCAGGGAGGTGTTTTCCTATTAATTTCCTGTGTGCTGTGGCTTATTTAGGAGGCATTGCTATTTCTGCAGATGAGGTTTCTTTAAGAATCTGGAGTTTTGTGTATTGCATTTTGAAATGTTTTCTGGATAATCTTCTGGGAGTTAATTGCTGATTATTTCCCCCTTTTCTGTAGGTGCTGTGATTGGGGATGGACAGTCTGCTGTGGCCAGCAACATTGCCAACACCACCTACCGGCTCCAGTGGTGGGACTTCACTAAATTTGATCTGCCTGAAATCAGCAATGGTAAGCTGGAAAGGGGAACAGTATTTTCTTTAAAGTCAGTAGCAACCAGAGCTACCATAAACTCTAGGATCTTCCAAAGATTGACATGATGCATTCGGAACTGTAAAATGCTTAGCTGTTTGAGAAAAGCATGGCTAAAAGCATTCAGAGCTGTTCCTGCTCTGTCTAGCTTGTGTTTCCTTGCAGTTAGCAAATCCATGCATAAATGGGGCTTTTTTTGGCAAGCATTCTCATGGGAATATACAATTTTCTTACAAAAATTCTGTATCAAATTTCCTTGTTATTTTGCCAACAAGTTTCTAGAGGAATATTGTCTTTTTATACCTTTACATTAGAACCTGATAATGAATCCGGTGTAAATTCTCTAAGTTATTGACATTAGTGTGGGTTAAAGTGCTGCAATACATTTTGGGATCAGGGTCCTGGTCTGTTGCTTCCCACAGTGTTGCAGGCCAGGGGAAGTAGATGTAGCTTCTAGCCATTTGCAAAAGCAGTGATTGGTCCCAGATCCTAGGTGAAAGCTGCTTCTGGGCCAAGAATACGAGCAGTATTGCTGATTTAATATATGTATTTATTTAATTTCTCTTTCCCTTTGTGAAAATTAGACTCTAACATGTTCTATGGTGTAAGGTGGCGCTCATACTGGAAGAGACTTCCTTATCCAGGCACAAGCATATTTGATGCTTGTGGTCAGCTGATCAAGGAATGACTTTCAGGGCTAAAACTAACTTGATGAAAGGATATTTTTAACCCAGAATAGTATCCTGATATAGCTTGCCGCACAGCTGCAGAAATATTTGTGGCAGCCTGGTATTAAGAAATTTCTCAATCTTAGGATGTTTCTTTGTACAGTGATTTTTAGCTTAAGATATCTCTGTGCATATGTGAAATTCATTGCTTGACTTCTCAGAAAAAACAGATTGGGTTCTACTTTAAGGTTCTGACTTTTCTATGGAGAACAGGGATTCTGTTTTCACAAAAACTTCTGCTTTCATAGGTAGCCATTGAAACTAATTATGAAAAAGTTACTCCCAGTCCCAGCCCTGTCTCTTCTGCAGTTCTAGAAATTACATATCTGACAACAGAGGTCTCCACGGGGTACTATCCTTTTTCTTAACCCACAAAATGAGCACATGTAGTGACACCATAGCGGCAGAGATGTGGGGCATTGAAGTCACAGAATCACAGAGTGGTTTGTGTTGGAAGGGAGGTTTAAAGATCGTCTAGTCCACCTCCAGTGCCATGGGCAGGGACATCTTTCAAATAGATCAGGTTGCTCAAAACTTTGTTCAGTCTGACCTTGAACAATTCCAATGATGGAATATCCACGGCTTTTCTGGGCAACCTGTATGGGGCTATTTGCCTTCCAGTCCCTGGAAAATTGGAGGAGGTAGGGGTAATCCACCAGTAGGCCATCCCATTACAAAAAGCTTTCTTCCTCTGTCATTCTCTGTGTTTCTGTCTCATCTCCTTTAACATTGTATAGAATATTGTGATGTGACATTTATAGCCTGGTGGGAAATAAAAGTTGTGCTTCTAGATGGTAGCCATTGACTTTATAAAGGGGGAGGATGCTTTATATTTTGTCCTTGAGAAGTGTTCTGTCTCTTGGGCAGAAGCATGCAGTGTCATCTTGAAAGTAGAATATGGTGTTGAACTCATGGGGCAGTGTTTTGACATGTCTTGTGAAGTGCCAGACTTTGTAGTATTGCTGTACAGTTGTAGGCCGAGTGTTGGTGCTCAAGGGGAAGTTTTGCCACGTAGTGGCAATACTTTGTGTGGTCCAGCCAGACTTAAGGAGAATGATGAAGAAGCAGAATAAAGATTAAGCCAGAGGGAGAAGCATTTTGCTGCTGACTTAAATTCTTTGGGTCTTCTCTGCAATCTTGTGAAGTATTTGAAGAGTTCTACAGATGCTAATAGGGTTTTTTTGTCAATTTTTTTATGTCATCTGGCAGCTGATTTAAAGGGGGGGGGAGGCATAAGAAGTTTGCTTATAATTTATGGAATCCCATAGAAAATAAGAACCATCTGCTCCTCAAGGCATCAATATTTCAATCTTCTCCCTCTTCCCTACCAGGACACTTACATTCTGGAATAGCTCCCAATTAACTGGAAATTGTGCTATGGTTTCTGTTGTGCACTTCTTGCAGGCAGGATTCCTGCTACAAGCCTATCCCCAGCCCTTCTGACTCCCCATTTTGTGCTTCATAGTACTTGTCTTGTCCATCTTGACTTATTACCATTGGTAAATATTCAGTTTTATTCAGCTTCTTCCTTTTTACATGCTGAGCTCAACCCTGGCATTTCTAGATTGTTAGCCATGTCTCCCTCTGCCAAGGTTTAGGGATGTATGAAGATGTAGCAGCTGTGCTCAAGCTAAAGCATGTATTTGCCAAGCTCATGTAGGCACAGAACAAAGGCAGGCTGCAATTTTGCCAAGGTGCACAAATTTGTAGAGATATTGTGAAGCTAAATGCAGTAGAGTGGCAAGTTGGAGGAGATTTTTTTTCTGACTCTTCATGGTCTTGGAGATAAACTATTTTCACATGGAAGTGTGTGACCTGAATATCTTTGGCTTTTTTCCACCTCTGATTTATAGGAAAAGATGGTCATGTGAGAGAGTCCACTTACACGGAGGGGGCTGGGACTGACTCAAGCCAAAAGTGGTTGTGGAGTTCAGGCAGATGAAATGATGCAGCTGAAGTTTGGGACTGCCCGCCAGCTCTACTTTCCATCAGAAAAGTGATTCTGTGGCCAACCTCCACCTCCAAGCAACTCTTTTTCCTGTTAAAATTAAACAAAGAAAAGATAGTTTAGAAGTAGGATGTTTTTCACTGAAGTGGATGCATCTTAGCAAGTGACAGCAAGCGTGACTAGCACAGCCCTGCAATCTTAGTGGCTGGGGCCCAGCACACTTCGGAGCCCTGGGCTCAGGACTAAGCTCTGCAACAATGACCTTGCTAATACTCAGGCATGAGAAAGAAGACTCTGTCAGTCTTGGGGAAAGGGCTTTGCAGGGACTTGAGGGATTTTAGTCTCTTGTCTTATTCTCTTAATTGCAAAATGGAGAAACATGTCTTCAGATTGCTTCTCTCCTTTTTCTAGTTTTGCTCTTAATAACTCTGAAATTAATGTGACCTGATCTTCAACTGTAATTGTCAGTCATATTAGCATTGGGGTGGGGAATTTATTTTGCAGCAGAAACAATGCTGTCTCTAGCATTTATTTAATATTCTTTTGGGAAGTGTTGTATATCCTTAAAATTTCCTGCAGCTAACAGGTAGCTACTGAATCAGTGAAACAGTGTAGAGGGTAGCCTTTCCACCGCTGGAATATTTGAAGGTTTTATCTGTTGTTTATATGTTTTTGAATATAGTTTCTCTCATGCTACTCACTGCTCATAATTTAATTTTCTAGCCATTATGGCTGAACTGGTCTAGTTCTTCCACATTTAGTCCCATGTCAGAAATTTGACCTGTTCTGATGCTATCTGGGACTTGCAGAAGGTGATTTGATCAATACTTACTGATCCACAATGGGATGCAGAAGAACTCAAGGAGAAAAAAAAAAAGGGGGG